>JANHGB010054866.1:0-21960 GCA_026283785.1 Coracopsis vasa
GTGAGCCTTTAATACAGTCACAGTGGGAAAGCTTTAGAATATATTGACAAAGATGTCATTGCCTAGGTACTTAAAATTTGTGAAAGTTGGGTCATTAGAACCAGGAATTATGTTAAAGGGTAAAATGAGATGAGCTGAATTTTTGCAGCATCTGCAAGGACTAACCTCCTGTTAGGAGGACTCTAAATTGGTTTGCCTCTGGTCTTTCTTTTTTTTAATGTCTATCCTATATGTTCTCTGTTCTGGAATAAAAGTGGTGCTGAAGTGATTGGGGCAGCTTCTCAAATGTGTGTATGCTTAGACAGGAATGTATATGGTGTGCTGAATATAAATTTGTGCTTGAGAAACAGTTGTAGAGGTAATGATGGTTGCAGTATCAGAATGCTGAATGATGAGTGATTACTGGAAATAAACCCAAACATATTAAAAATATCTGAATAATAGATTGTTGAGGGAAGCGCGTCAGCTCATGAGATGACAGGCTTTGTGACTGTGTGGCCATCCTGTGCAGAGGAAAAGGCCTGCAAATAGCTGGAGTTTACATGCTTGTTTGCCCGAGTTACTTAAGAGAGCACTCATGAAGACAGTCATGAAACAGGGTGCTGCCAGCTCAGTTCCACCATTCTGGCTAATGAGCTGTTTTCATTTTTCAGCAGTTAAGCAGGAGATGTAGCACCTCAGTCAGTGTTGCATAGCTTCTGAAGAAACTCTGCCTGCCTGATTTCTGTGGTTGGTGAAGCGCTGGCACACGTTGCCCCAAGAAGCTGTGGCTGCCCGGTCCCTGGCAATGTTTAGGGCCAGGTTGGATGGGGCTTGGAGCAGCCTGATCTAGTGGAAGGTGTCCCCGCCCATGGCAGGGTGTTGGAACTGGATAAGCTTTAAGGTCCCTTCCAACCCAAACCATTCTGTATGACCCCTTTTTGTAAGGCTTCTGTACAAATCTGTGGCGCAAATTCTTTGTTCTTTAACTCCAGTGACTTGGTGGATTTCCTCTGCCAAGCTATTTGGCCCGCAAGATACCTGAAGTATTGATTTCAGTTCTAAAAGAACAGGGTTTTATTTTACCACGTTTCTATTCCACATTAGATGGGTCTGCAGCAGGGGGACTAGCCAAAACTTGAGTTGTAATGAATTAAGAATGAGTCTCTCATAATGAGATGCGTAACCCATCAAGATCTGTTATATGTTATAACTTTTTGTTGCTTTATTTCCACTGCTAGCCCCAATTAACTGAATCCTTATATGTAACTACAACAAAATAAAGGTTTGTGTGTCTGCTCACACTATCCTTCCAGCTTTTATTTATTGTTTTTTTTTTAAAAAGCATAGTTGACAAAAATATTGGTACATGATCAATTTGAAAATCTGTTGAAGTAGTTTGGAAAACAAGTATGCAAAATGAGTGTGTTTGTATTTGTTTGTTGTGCAGGCCTGGAAAGATGCTGGCCTCGTCCTGTCTACTACTAGCAATGAAGCCTGTAAGCTATTTGATGCTGTGTTGGCACAGGTATGACCAAAAAGTTTAAGAAAATGTGTTTTTAAGGAAGTTGTGCATGAAATAGTCTTCACTGTAGTTCACCTTCAAATTTCTTATCAACTGTGAGAGCCTCAAAATCAGGCTGCCAGAGGATTTCAGCCAATAGCAGGCAGCAGAAAACCCTCCTGGCACAGGTCTATGCCAGATGCTGCAGCTGTGGGGAAAGTCACAGCCAGCATGCTTGTGCTGCTTGATACTGGAAAATCAACCCATTAACATAAACCACATAGAAATCCAGAGTATTAGTTCTGCTGGTGGCCAAACTGTCTTAAAGAAAACTGGTTTTCTAGTTTGCTACTATGCTAACCCTGTTGGAATGCAATGTTTGTCTTTTAGTCATTTGCCTTGCTTGCTTTTGAATTTTAGATGCCCAGGAGAATGAAATGAAAAGCAATATCATTGGGCATTCCTTGACTGCCTCTCTCTCTCTCTGTCTCTTCCAGTATGCAACCTGGACCAATAATGAGAGCCTTGGAGGTATTGAGGGATGTCTCTCCAAGTTAAAAGCAGCAGATCCAAATTTCAGTGAGTATAACCTTTAATTCATAGCATGGGAAGTGTTGGGTAATACCTGATGTCTTGGTGTGATGGCATACATGATGGCTTAGAGAATTCCGTAAAGTATTGTCTTCAGAATCTAGAGCAGGCTGGGATGGTTTTGTGTGTTTGGGCTTGGTTTTTTTTTGCTTTTAATTTCAAGTCCTTTAAATGGCTTTCATGAAAAGCCTCTAAGAACGTTAGGCTTATAAGACTTTCTGGACCCCTGTGAGTACAAGTCAGTCTTGTTCAAAATAAACAACTCTTGTGTTTGTGTAGGGATGAATGTAGTGCTGTACAGTTCAACTTGTAGTGTGTTGTTTTCATAGCAATGGGACATGTGATTGCTAATGGTTTGGAGCTGATTGGTACTGGAAGTTCAGTGCGGCTCAACAAAGAGCTGGACAATGCAATGAGAACAATGATGATGCTTTCAAAATCACAGCCACTGACTGAGCGAGAGAAGCTTCACGTATCAGCATTGGACATGTTTGCAAGTGGGTAAGTCTACTGTCATCCCATTTAAGGGACTCTGAAGAGTTTGAGCTACCACATATGGAAGTGATAGTTGGTAGTAGTGTTTCCTTACATGCACTGATATCTAGCAAAGGGTGAGATGTCAGTGGTTGTCTTTCAATTTATCTGTCCATACTGTAAGCACCATGACTAGTTATTAAGCAGCACTGCGGGAGGGGAAGTGCTCTTTTGCCACTGCTTCATATCATTAACACTCCATGTTTTAAATGTCATAGATCCATCAATGGAATATGTGGTTTAGAACTAGGAAGCTAAATACTTGACTACAGTAGGGTCCAATATAATATAACAGATTTGTATGCACAAAAGCAGTGCTACAAATAGACTTCTCTCTGTTGTCTCCCTCTGTCAAAAACTATTTCCCCTGTAAAACAGGAAAACAGCAGAGGGTCAGAAGTGCTGTAAAGGCTCATTGTTCTGTTCAATATAATGAATTTACATGCACTGCAGAAAGTATGGGCTGATGCTTCACTTTCATTATTTGTCAAGCAAACAGGTGAGCATGGATGTACCTCACATACCTCTTTACAAAGGTAAAGAGGAAGCTACTGAAACCCTGTTACTATGGATTTGTTTCTCAGTAGGAGGGAAGGTGTCTGTGAATGTGAAGTTAGGCTAATTGTGGTAGATCTCTCTCTGTAAAAGCTGTTCGACCCTGTAGGAAAATCTTTAGATTTATGGTTTAAGGTTGTTTTTCCTTGTGTGTTACAGTGACTTGTAACCCAAGGACATTTCTTTGAGAAGATTTCCCAGAAGGTGCTCAGTGAAGATAATGCCATTATTACTTTAAAAAGACTAAGATATTCCATCAAAGAAAACATCCAAACATAATTTGATGTTGAATTTTGTATTTTTCAGAATAGCATGAGTTCAGAACTAACAGTAGAGACATGTATATGTACCTTCTTGCAGCAATTAAAATACTTTTTTATTTCTAGCCAGCTTCCAAAAGCTTGTGATTTATGGGAGCAGATTCTGCAGAGCCACCCAACCGACCTGCTAGCCCTCAGATTTTCTCAGGACACTTACTTCTACCTGGGATATCAGATACAGATGCGAGATTCTGTTGCCCGGGTTTATCCTTTCTGGACACCTGATATTCCACTAAGTAGGTGGGTCATGCTTCATTTTGAAAACTGCTCTTTGTCTGGTGTGCACATACTTTGTGCTTTCTAAGTTCAGACACATCTAAATAACAGGATCTGTTGCCAAACGGACATGTAGGCAAAATCAAGGGCTTATAAGTGAATTAGACCTGACCACAGCTAGAACATCTTTACTGTATCCCTGTTGACGCTGTTTTTTTCTTAAGTGAGCTGAGGCTCAATTAGTAAATTTTGCCGTCAAATACAGGACGTGACGTGTGTCCCACAGGATAAAATCACGTCCTTATTGAGGGCAGTGGCAAAACTCTTTTGAGCTTTTATGGGTCCACTTTCTCACTTGGGGCTCACATTGTGAGTGTTAGAGCACAACAGTGGAAGGAAGAAAGGAATTGTAACTTGGAATACCCAAGTGTAGTTCTGAAATAAAACTTTTGGATATACCTTAACAGCTGGTGCAGCAAAGACTGACAGGAAGGCAGAACTTTTTAAAATGTCTTTAGTTCAGACCTGAATTTTTCAGTTTCCCAGAGTTAATTCAGGATAATCTGAATCTATTGACAAGTGAATCATTAATAAAACTAATTTGGGATGATTTTTTTAGATTATTTTTAAGACCTGTTAAATTATTTGAAAGCTTTTACCTTTATGTAAAAGTTAACATTAAATTATCAGTCAAGACATGCATTTAACATTCTGAGATAGACGAATAGACAATCCACAGGCAAGCATAACTTTCTGAATATGTAATGAATGTTGCTGTACACCAGTGCGCTGTACCTCTATATTGAACACAACCTTGTGTCTTTTTTTAATTCCACAAACAATGCAGAGAATACAGACTGAATGCTAACATAATAGTGAAGCTCCCTGGGGTACCCCTCAATCTTTATGGTGCAGAGGGTAGTATCAGGAGTTTCATTTTTCCAGCTGTATTACCTCAGCTTTGAAAAATTTAAGCCCCTTAGTTCTTTTTTAACTACAGTAAGGGGGTTTCATTTGCTGGGGAAGACAGACAACTTCTAGACACAATGCTACAAAAGTACAGGCTGTTGCCCACTTAGGGGACACAATTGTAAAGCAACAGGAAACACTCATGTGCTAAGCTTTTCTTAAAGTATAAAACCCTGTCAAGTACCCCTTATCCTCAAGCTTACAGGTATGTAGAGTTACACATTAATTGATATGCGGGCAAAAAATAAATAAATCAACTTCTGTTCATCTCGATCCATGGAATAAATCTTTTGCAACATACCCCACATGTTTTAATAGTTCCTGTGCCTTAGAGTTTGAAAGCAAAACCCCAACAGATATTTTGAGAAGCACAAACATATCCTGTGGTATTTTGCAAGCTGTGAATCTGCAAAAAAAGAATTTCAGTATGTCTTAAAATGACTGCATCAGGTATGTGTGTAACAGCCTTTGAGACGCTCATATAGCTCTCGTGACAGCACTGTCTCGCTTCAAGCCTTCTAATTCTGCATTTTGCAACTGTTATGGAGATCAGCAGATTCTTCTGTGTGACTCTTAATTCCAGTTTATCCAAAGATGTAAATGTCAGCTGTCAGAACACTGGTGACGTGCATCTTGTTACTGTTTCCTGTGCTGGTGTGTCTAGGCCTTTCATTTCCCCTGAGAGCTGGCTAGTTGTTCTGTGTTCTGCAAACTTGAACCCTCGTTGTAACTTGCATTGAAATGTTTTGAGTTAAATGCTATTTGAATATGGTTTTCAGTCCTAGATGACATCTAGTTCTAAATGGATGATGTGCTGTTTTTCCTCTTTTTGCTTAGCTATGTGAAGGGCTTCTACTCTTTTGGACTCATGGAAACAAACTTCTTTGATCGTGCTGAGAAGCTTGCCCATGAGGTAAGCTGCCTGTTATTGGTGCTAAAAGGTTTTAGAGTTTTTAAACATGGTCCCTGTCTCTAGGTGGTGGTTTGCACAAATGCCATGACCTGACTCTCTCCGTCATCCCAGTTGTTAGTAGAAGTAGCAAAGAGATAAAGCTCAACATGGAAATGCTTACAGTTTCATGACAGACTATTAATAACTATTCCTTAGAAAGATTTGCACACCTTTGCCATACCATGGCAGTTTCATCTTAACTGTATTTACTTCACTTGCTTATGAGCATACCTTGTCAGATGGTGTCAGAACACCACTTCAAAATCCATATATTATCCCATCTGCTGTTTCCCCCTGTATAATTGGCTGTATACTCCCTCTAAAGAATGTTGGATTGGTTTGATGTAATCTGCTTTTGACAATCCATCCTGTTTGGGTTCTCCCTCCTTTATTCCCAGATGCTTGTTCCTGGATTATAGCACAGTTAACTTTACAGTGTTCCTGGGGATCAATATTGGCTGGTCTGTTTCATTTTTATGAAGATAGTAATTATGCTTGACTTTCTCCAGTCCTCAGGATTATCCCTCTCCTCCAGGAATCTCAGATATAATTAATCTCTAATGGGTGTTTTTGCAGAACTTCTGTTATATCAAATTGCTGAAAGTGACAACAAAGACTAAATATTAACATTTACCAAGTTAGTGGTCAACCTTGCAAAATGCCTTAAACTAGTGGGGATTGTTGGAGCCAGAAAGAGGAATTTTCTGAATGTTCAGAGCTGGGTGTGTTCTTGAAGAAGATATGGTTACCTGCAAGGCACTGTGTCATGGAATATATTGTGCCTGTACATGCAGTTCTTTCACAGCTGATACTGATGCATGTCTGCGAAATAAAATATCATTTGACAGTCTTCATCAAAGCCTGCATTTTAACGTGTTCTGCAGGTGTTCATCTCTATGCAGTAGAAGCTGGGAAGTGAAGTCAGCCAATAAACATTGTCTTCCTTTTCTGTCCAAACTAAACTTCCTGGCTGTGGTTAGTTGGAATGGTACATGCAGCAAGTAAAAAGTAGTTTCTTGTTTCTATATCAGCAGTGTTAAATACTGTTAAATAAAGTTTGTAAGCTTTCCCTTTTTTCACTTGCAGGCTTTGGCTATAAATAAGACAGATGCATGGTCTGTTCATACTATAGCTCATGTAAATGAGATGAAAGCAGAGGTGAAGAAAGGGTTAGAATTCATGAAGGAAACAGAAACCAACTGGAAGGTAAATATTCTTGTAGCATCTCAGAAAAACCTCCTTTTGGATCTCCTTTATCTCCTCCAGCCAAGTTCTTGATTCCTCTGCATGCAGTTCCTTCCTATCTGCAGATGTTACAAGCAATGCAAAGTTTGCATATTAGAAGAAACCATCACTTGAGGAGCTGTTATTTACCTGTGCTGTTTTTGAAGCAAGAGGCAGGAAAAAATGGCATACTATGAGGGACACGTAGCTTGGACCACTTTTAAGTCATCATTCCTACAACTACCAAGATTAGAAAAATGGTTTATTTTGCTTGCTCCTCCACCCCCCAAAAAAATCAAATACAATTTAGTTTAATGTATATTTCAGCCCAAAATCAAAAGGGGCAAATTATCTTACCAGAGAGGACTTCTCTGCCAGTGAGGTTTACTATTAAATGGCAATGGGTCTTCTCCCAAGCTGTTGTGGTGAGTTCTTATAGCCTGCTTTTATGTCTTTATTTTAGTTATCTAGAAGCCTATTTTCCTTTAGCAGTTTAATGTCTTTCAGAACTCAGAATCAGCAGCAGTAAAAAGGTTTTGTTGTGTTTATGAGGTAATCACACGTTCTTTGTGATTTATCATTCATTTGGAATGATAGTATGATATAAACCTGAAAATATCACTTTTACTGCCAAACACTTCACTACTTCAGTTGCTCAGGTTTGGTTTGTGATTTAATATTAAACAAGTAAAGATTACCAGAATATTTATTTTAGCCTCATAAAGCTCTGACATGCCCTGGGAATGTTACAGATGTTACCATGAAAATGAAGATGCTTTTTCCACTTGTAAGAACATTTAAGTTTAACTGAAGCACCGGGAGAGAGAATGGGAGGAGGGGGATGAACATTTCTGGTATTTTAATTTTCACCGAAGGATTATGGAATTATATGCTTGTTTGTCTATTCTCAATACGCTCACAAAAATGAACCGCGATGACATTGTCTTGAAGTGCAGGCTAGGGAAGAGTATTTGAAGTTTGGTGCCAGCTGAAAGGGACAGTGAAGAGTTGGTACAGTACAGCAAGTATTCATCTCATCTGATGAACTGTCAATGTGTTTGTTATCTAGTGCAGCTTCTGTATTCTGTAGTAGAACATGGTTACAAAGTGATTCTCTGTGTCTGAGATAGGTGTCTAGGCAGGTGGGGTGAATGGCTCTTGTTGGGTGGTTGAAGGTGAGTTTCTCTCTCTAGGTTACTTTAGACAAGACACCTAAGTTTTAGATGGGATTTTTTTTTTTTTCCCTAAGAAAAACAAACAAACAAACAAAGTTGCAAAAGCATGAATTCTGAGGCATCCAAGTTAAATTGTTCTCTGGAAAATGATGTGGGGAAAACCTTGGTTTTGAGGTGTCTGCCTGAATAGCTGTGTCTTGGCCAGCTGATTTGAAGTTCTTGTCTCTTCTGTCTTTTCCATCTTGTGAATACTTATTTTTATTTAAGAAGGACACAGAAATCTGACTAGGTATGTTTAAATGGAAAGTTATTTTGTAAATAATGTTTTCTTTCTTTTTCTTTTTCCCCAGAACAGCGATATGCTTGCTTGCCATAATTACTGGCACTGGGCTTTATACTTCATTGAAAAGGTATGACATATTTTCATATAGATGTTTCATGGTTCAGATAGGTCATTCACCTAATGCTTCTTTTTAAAAATGAAGACCTAACATTTATAGGTTTCTTTTCAGCTATTTAAAGGGGTGTTTTTATAACATAGCACAATGCCATGTTTACAAGCTAGTCATTATTACAGTTATTTTGAGAACTTTTAATTACATTGGTCAGAATTCCAGGGTCTTTGTTAGAATGTCGAAAAATTGCTGTGAGATTATTGCATGTTTGAAGATGAAATAGTCTCATTAATTACACTTGGCACAGTTATTTGGTAGAAGGATTAACTTGGATCTCTGATTTTAAGACAAAAATCTCTTTAAATTCAATATGAATTTGTTGGCCCCAAAATCTGATTAAAAGAAAGAGGCGGTAACTCTAAATTTGGTCACGAATGTCATTATTTTTTAGTGTTAGTAATTCTTATTATTGAAACCTTTTAAAAATGGTTGCAGTTTTACCCAACCTGTCAGGTTGCAATATGGAATTCCCTTGGATTTAATAATACTTAGCGCTTGTGGGGTTCAGTTCATTAGGGAGACAAATGTGACATTGAGAAGGCAGTGTACTTTGGGTCAGAAAACAGTAACTTTGTTGTGGTCAGTACTATTAACATAGAAGGAGCATTATTCTTGATAGTAGTCTAGTAGCCTGTTTATATTGCCACCTTCTATGTATACAACATTTTTTAGCCTGCTTAAAATTATTTTTCTTCCTACCTCCTTGCATACACTGTGGGATGCACTAATTTTTGCAAAAATCCCTGAAAGGAACATTAAAATGAGAGGTAATACCTTGTCTTTTTCTTTCATGTGTAACTTACACCAGTGTTAGTACCTACTGTTAAATGAAACCTAATTGTACTGAATATTTTGCCTAGTAAATCCTGGTTTATCTCAGACTCCAGTCTTTCTTTTAATACCTCAAGGTTTCTTTGACTTGGTTTGTTTTGATGAAGTCATGAGGCGGTTGTGAAGTAGTATTATGACATTATTAATCATATGAATGTCTTTTGGTTACTACCAGTCACTTCTGGTTACTGTATCTGACTGTTAATCATGGAGTGCTTGTTTGCTTTCACAGGGTGAATATGAGGCTGCTTTGACAATTTATGACAATCATGTGAGTAGGGCCTTTTTCTTCTTTACCGAAAACTCGCTTAAAACCATGATATGTGCTTTCTTCCTTCTGTATGAGACTGAAACTTATTACAGAGTGCCATATATGTGTGTATATTATTTACATCTGTTGTTACAGATTTTAAAGGAAAGTGTTTCTCGGTGGTTTTGGGTAAAATGCCCAAAAGACTCTCATGTAGTTCAAATGTTTCTTACACTTCTGCTTGAAAGAGCTACAATGGCAATGTTGGTACTGTTTGTTTTCCTATAGAGTCTCAAAGCGCCTTTACAAAGAACTGATTTTTGCGTGTATGGCACTAAGTCAGCAGAAGCATGTCCTTTCTTTCCTGGCTAATTTATTGTAGTTCTTTACTGTCTACATTTCAAGGCAATCTTTGTAAATAAGCAATATCAAACTAGCTAGGATAACATATCTTTGTAAGGGTTATAAAAATAGGCAAGCTATAGAATAGAAATATATAGAATAGAAAGCTGCTGGGCTATCCTATCTACTAACCTTGCCAAAGTGAAGTAATATTTATGGCATTATTTTGGAAAAAATGGAATGCCTTGGTGGCTCTCCATACTTACTGAGTTTGACTTCGTAACAGGAAAAACAGCACAAATGAAGCAACGTGTTTGTCACTGCAAATTGCTGTATTGAGGAAGGATGCAATTAGGGCTATTGCAAACCAGGTATTTTTGAATGAATAAAAAGATAAAATTAATACTGTACTGTGAAAATAAGTTTGATTATCTGACTAAATTCCCACTAGCGCATCAGTTGGGCAGCTTACGAATATCTGTGATTACAGATTATTCCTCGGTGTCTGTCACGTGGAAATATGCTGGATATAGTAGATAACTGTTCAATGCTGTACAGGCTTCATCTGGAAGGTAGGATATCCACCTGTCATTCTTTTTTAGAGGTGTAATTTCACCCCTTCACCTGCCTTGCATTTTGAAGAAGTATTGAAATACACTTACAGAGTGAGCTTGGTCAGTGTTACAGAGGAATTCTGTTACAGAAGAAAATTCCCAAGAGCTTCTTTTTTTTACTCATGTCACTATGGTATTTCATTCAGTTCAAGCTAGCACAGGTCACACACTTTTTCCTTGAAAAATTCACTTCAATTGTCCCTGGAGATTGGAGGCTGAATGATCAAGTACATAATCCTCTAAAAATCTCTAGAGCTTCCTTGAAGTAAATGTCATGCTAGATACTTAACCTCCTATTTTGATACTGATTGAAATTGCTAGTATGTATGTATTAGCCTCTGGCTTTTGTGTCCTCTTGCTAACTCAGTGGCATTTCTCCTTTTTTATAAGCTAGTGTTTATATACTAGAGTTCATGAAGGGGAGGGGATGACAGACAGATGGACATTTACAGTATTCTGCTAAACCACTAACGATACATTGGCTTTGCTTATGAAATCCATCTTGTCGCTCTTTTTTTCATTGCTGCAGATGCTTCACTGGAACCTCATCTCCAAGAAAACATAGAATCATAGAGTCATAGAATAGAATATTAGAATAGTTAGGGTTGGAAAGGACCTTAAGATCATCTAGTTCCAGCCCCCCTGCTGTGGGCAGGGATGCCTTGCACTAAACCATGTTGCCCAAGGCTCTGTTCAGCCTGGCCTTGAACACTGCCAGGGATGGAGCATTCACAACCTCCTTAGGCAACCTGCTCCAGTGCCTCACTACCCTCGCAGTAAAGAACTTCTTCCTTATATCTAATATAAACTTCCCCTGTTTGAACCCATTATCCTGTGTCCTGCCATTGCAGTCCCAAATGAAGAGTCTCTCCCCAGCATCCTTACAGGCCCCCTTCAGATACTGGAAGGCTGCTATGAGGTCTCCATGCAGCCTTCTCTTCTCTAGGCTGAACAGCCCCAACTTTCTCGGCCTGTCTTCATGTAGGAGGTGCTCCAGCCCCCTGATCATCTTCGTGGCCCTCCTCTGGGCTTGTTCCAACAGTTCCATGTCCTTTTTATATTGAGGACACCAGAAATATACACATAAGCAGTGCCATAATAAAGCCAGAACCTCACATAATGCAGTCTAGAATATTTGTGATAAATTACTGATAGTCAGTAAACTCTGCCCAAATATGGCATGCTGCAGCTGGGCTTTACTGTATGCATTTTGCCATTTTAGCAAATATATTCTTGAGTTTAGTAGCAATGCTGTTTATGCTGCGTGGCTGAAAGTATATTGCAAAGTCATGCTTTTGCATGTGGTATTTTTACTGAGAAGAATACTTTTTACTCTTAGGTGTAAAGCTTGGAGACAGGTGGAACGATGTTCTCCAGCTTACAAAGAAGCACAGCAGAGATCACATTCTTCTGTTCAATGATGTACATTTCTTGATGTCCTCACTTGGAGCCAAAGACCACAAAACTACTGATGAGCTTTTAACAACTCTTCAGGAACTTGCCAAGTAAGCAAGTGAATGGGAAGTATTGTATTTAATTATCTTATCCTCTATTTAACTATTTTATCCTCTGATAATGTCTCTGGCTCTGCTTTGTAAAGCAAAGCACTACAGCATGCTCTTTGCTCTAGCATGTCACTGGAACAAGCCTGGTTCAAGTAGGTCAGTCTCCAGTTAGGAGATCCCTATAATTATTCAATTTTTGAGTTAATTTCTAGAGGGGTTTCTTACCTTGCTAAGCAGAGATCTCTTCTATTTGAAGTCATGGGCGCTAACTGAACAGTTGCTGTCTATTTCCTGTCAGTGGGTTCACATTAAGCTATGTTACGTACAATGAACAAAGTGTTTCACCTCTATATTAGTAAGGGCATTCAACAATGTACATCAGCTGTCTATGGTGGTTCTTTTTTATGGCTCTGGTTTGAAAGGTTCTTTTATAATAGAACATTGGTAGTGATATTCTGGTAGCTAGTGTTTGATGTGTGAGAAGTACCTCTGCAGGAAACTGAATTTCAAGTACTGCTAAAGTAAAAATAGAGAATATTTTGCTTGCAAATTAAATTATTTGAAACATTTGAATATTTAAGTATTTCATCTAAACAGTGGTTTTTTTTGTGTTCCCTTATGTATTAAATAACTGTAAATTGCCTCAAGTTTTTTAAGGGGTTGATATATATAGATGCTTTAAATGCAATTCCCTCTCCCCCATTTAACCTCTGTTTCATCATCTATTGCTTCCCTTGCCTTCAGAAAGGAGGGAGAACTGAAATTGTCACTATTTGTTCCTGTAATACCCATCAATCAAAAGTAATAAAAAATAAACATAATTTTAAAGAATAGTTACAAAACCAAGTAACTGTCAAATCAATCTTGCGCATGTCTGACTAAAGTAGCAAATGGTAAATATCTTTTATATAAGTATATAAATAGATGTAAGTACATATAAAGTATGAAAACTGCACATGTACACCACTTCAGGGAAGCTTTAATGAACATATGCTACTTATCCTTTCACCCAGTACTTCCTTTTGCTTGTGTGTTGAGCCTTTCGTAGTAATTCAGCTGTACATTTTTAGCTGTGGGTGGAAGTATTATAAAATTTAGTTTTATTATTTGAGGAAACAGACTGTAAGATGAAGGGATCATAGTACAGATTGGATTAGTGGATTAATTTATGTGTATCACAAGATTGTAATAACTAAATTATACCTAAGATGGGTTTTGTATGTGTTTCAAAAAGCAGTCATGAAACTTTGGCACAAACAACAGTCATCCTTGGCTTTTCATTAATATTTTTCCCTAGCCTTTGCAATTTGCAGTTGACAAGAATTTTTTTGGTAAGGTATTCCCTGGCACTCTCTGGTGGTTGCTGTCACATGCTTGCTTTTGGGGATAGAAATGTTATAGTTGATGCAGGGGGTGTGTTGTTCTTCGTGAATAAACACATCAGATCAGTTGAAAGAGAAAAGAAAAAAAAAGGATCTTCTCTCTCTGTGCATTTTTTCAGAGAGCTGGAGCCAACGTTTAAGTGAAAAATTGTTTTATCATTTTCTTCATTAGCCATCTCAAACTACTTACTTAAAAGGCACATCTCTTGTGCACTTCTAACTTTCCAGGGTGCCATGTTTTGCTGAAGAATTGATAAACCCATAGGGCAGCACTGCATACTGAAAAGTCAGCACTGACCTAGTGGAAGAAATGGGAAGTTTGTAATACTGACTCAAAAAGGAGAACACAGGGCATCTCTGTGTTTGGTGAATTTAAGGTACTAGCATGGGAGTGTGACTCTTGGCTGTCATTGTAAGCACTCAAAACAGATGCCAGTGACTAAGGCTCCTCAATGTTAAAGACTTAATTGGAAAATTTTAGTACAGAAAAATCTGTATTAAACAACAGTCGTAATTTAAAGCATTGAACTGTGCACTCTATTCTCAGGAATCACTTATACTGCTTGGGATAGAAAGCCCTCCTGCCAACCTTTTGGCACTGAAGTGGCACTACCTCTGAGGCTTGATCACTGTCAGCTGCTGCTGTAGCAGTGGAAAAACACAGTTCCAGGTTGTCCCAAAACCAGCTCTTTAGCTACAGTTTGGTTACTTTACTTTTTACTCTTTTTTTTTTTTTTTTTTAATATTGGCAGAAATGCCCACTAGAATGTCTGTGTTATTCTGCAGGCATATTGTCATGCTCTCTGCCTCTTCCACTCTTAGGTGGGTTAGGATATAAGCACTAAAACAGGAAAGAAAACCCAGTATCTTCAGAGCTAGCTAAAATCCATTGCTGTTCATGGCGTAGAAGCAGTCTGTCATGGTTAGAATGAAAGAGCAGACTTTGAGAGCTGTCATGGGGAATACAATTCATATTAGAAAGATGGGAAGGCAGGCACTGTGCTGTGTAGCGAGCTCTTTGTGAGGACTGATGGCCACTTTTGGCAGAGGTGAGGACAGTCAAAGAACTATCAGCAGGATGTTCTGATCAGATCATTAGAAGAGAAACAGTGCAGTTTTCTCACTTTTCTGGCCAAAGCTGTTCATTGCAAAGGCAGGAGGGGTTGGGCTCTGGCCTTTTGCAGCTCTATTCAGAAGAATGAAAACTGATTTACTGATGACTAACAAAAGGATGAAAGTAACGTAGCCACACTGAAAGATACAGAATCATAGACTGGTTTGGGTTAGAAGGGACCTTAAAGATCATGTAGTTCCAACCCCCCTGCCATGGGCAGGGACACCCTTCACTCTAGTGCAGGTTGTCTAAATGAAGTACCTGAAACATCAGGCTTTGAACAGTAAAATAAATTGTGTTTGTGATGGAGTGACACTGAAATACACGTATTCATAATTTGACTTACAGGAGTTAACCACTTTCTCATTCTACAGAGCACCTTGTGAAGACCATGAGCTTTCCCTAGCTCCTAGTTTGGGGTTGCCACTGTGCCAGGCATTTGTAGAGTTTGAAAATGGAAATTGTGACAAAGCTGTAGACCTGCTGTACCCAATCCGTTATCGGCTGATCGAAGTAGGAGGCAGTCATGCTCAGGTAAAGAAGATCAGTAAGACTTTCTGACGCGATTTAATCCTCTTTCAGTAGCCTCCATTAGGCACTTGCATTATTAATAACCCTTCATTCTTAGAAAGTGAAAAGCTAAACTGTGCTTGTGACTAAATCCTGTTTGCAAACACTATCAGCAGTGTTGGCTATTTATATTTTTTTGTTGATACCTTTCGTTCCTCAGTGGTTTTAATAATTTGGAAAACAAGACACTGTAACCAGCAGTACTTCATAAGTTACTTACTACTCTGTATTTTTGCTTTTTTCAGAGAGATGTTTTCAGCCAGTTACTGATTCATGCAGCTCTAAATTCTAAATCACAAGCCAAACGAAACCTTGCAAGGTGAGTATTTTTCCTGTTAAATATTTGGGGAAGTAGTAGTATTACTAAAAGTATGAAGCAGTGAGTATTCTCAAGCCAATAAATTAAGGCTAAAATTGTGTCACGGAATGGTTTGGGTTGGAGGACCCTAAGATTATCTAGTTCCAATCCCCTGCCATAGCAGGGACACCTTCCACTAGACCAGGTTGTTCAAAGTCCTGTCCAGCCTCGCCTTGAACACTGCCGGGTTGGGACAGCCACAGCTTCTCTGGGCACAGGAGCATTTATGTTAACTGTAGAACATTTAACTAGGATAGCCAGTAACATAGCTTCCAATTCCAAAAGTACACTTTTGCAGTCTGGAGGAATGGTCTGCATTTGTTCAAGGGCAGTTGATTTTCAAACGGTTCTGTCTTAAAATGTGGCCTCCTGCCTGTTTGTCAGTGTACCTAATGGACTGCTAAACTTCTCTGTGAAGTGCTGAAAATCAGATCTGTCCTAATGATGACAGCTGCTGTATTGGGAAATAAGATTTGCAGAGTCTGATGTGTGAGCTTGCCTAGTATAAATCACAAGAGTCTCATTTGGTAGAAGTCGTAGGTGTTGCTGCTTCATCCACATGGAGTTCTGTTGTGTTGTATTGATTGGGTCTGCCTGTGCACTTAAAAGAATGGATCCTTGGGACAATGTGAAGCCTTCCCTGTTGTCCTCCTGAGGTCTCTTTGAAACATAAAAATTAGATACAATAACGAAGTGATTCCTCTGTGCACTCTGATCTTTAGGTGTTCATTTTCAATCTCTCCCAGTGCTGAAAACAATGCTGAGAATTCTGCCTAAACTTACTGCCAAGGCCAACTATTTCCAACAGGGGAAATGTGCATCTCAAAACCAGGTCTTTACATACTGTTTTCCTCCTCTTACAAGGATACTGATGATGATCTCCCTGTTTCTCTCCTACCTCTTCTTTCTCAGGTGCCTCCTGAGAGAACGTGATGCGATGAGACCAAATTCACCGATGACAGAACGACTTATTAGGAAGGCAGCAGCTGTTCACTCGATGGCATAAGTCTTTCCTCTGTGCTTCAGCTAAATAGTAATATGCTTACCAATCAAAGTGTGGGTGCAGGGAGCGGAGGGGTGCTCTGCTGTAAATCATGGTAGACGTTGATGGTAAGTAAGAGTACCTGAGAAATCAGAGATCTGATGATGATTTCCTTCCAAAAAATATAGAGAGCTGTTTCAGGAGGTTGTATCTTACCTGATTCTACAAGGAAAGAAAACGCTAACCTGCTGATAATGCATAGCTTTTGGGAGCATCCTAGGACACTGCTTTTCTGGTATATTTTCCTGAAAGTTCCCTCTAACCCTGACTACATACAGTGCAGTAACAGGGCCTGGATTTCAGTCCTTCATTTGCCCAATTTGTTATGTCTTTTAAACATAGCTAATAGGAAAGTGTGGGGTCAGGGCCAATACAGGGATAAACAGAGTTCCATATGAGGCCTCCTGTCCATTCAGGCGCAAGTTGCAGACTCTGTCCTAAAGATCTGCCTGCATTCAGGCTGTTTCCAGGTGTGTTTTGTTGAGCTCCCTCTCATAAAATGTTTAACTTTCTCCTTTCAGTATAACACCTCAGAGTTTTCTGATACTACTGTGTGAGTGAAACCAGACAAGAGGGATAGTAGCTGTCTGCAACTATTCTAACAGAGGTACTCTCTTGGCACTTTTAAATCTTTCAGGGAAAAAAGAAAAAAGCTCAGATTTTAGCTCAACCACCACCATCTCTGGATGGCAGGTTGGACTTTTGGGAAGTCAGGCTTTACTACCCTTTCAAAAGCACAAGTCTCTATGTGTTAGCAAAGCAGAGTTTAAAAACAATGTTTATAGAGGTATATCAGAGCAGGTGAAGACTGGAAGGGAGCTTCTGCCATAGAAAGAGAGCTAACGGGACCCGACACAAAGCTTTATCTGGCACAAGCAATATGATAAGCTTTGGTGCTGCGAATGAGGCACGATGGGAGCCATGTACCTCTATGACGTTCTTGAGCCTCTGGATTCCTGCAGCATAGCAGAGCTAAGAGATTGTCTTGCAACAGTAACTCAGTAGTCTCTCATGAAGGGAAAGATGCTGTTTCAAACCAAGACTGAGCCTAATGCCTCCTCTTCTTCTTCCTGAATAGAAATGCCTCTTAACTCCTCAACTGCCCAAGCTGATAACACATCTACAAGCTCTCCTTCACACAAACATGCTTGGCCAGGTCAGGCTTTTCCCCATGTCCCATATACAGTTCCCTTTTGACCATACAGTTCCATAGCTGACCCTGCACTGCCCCTGGAGGTCCTGCATAGAGGAATAAGATATGGATAGACAGGTACCTTTTCCCTCAGGGAATATAAAGTCATTTTAGGGGAGAAAAGTCTGAGAACTCTGCTGGCTCTTTGTGAAGTGTGTAATTAATGTGATGATCCATTGCTACACAAACTGTAGTACTTTTGATACGTGATTGAGAATTTTGCCTGCTTTACATCAATAAATTCAAAAATGTGCTCAGCTGAGCAGCAAGTATATGACTTCTTTGCATGTATGGATGAAGCTTTAAATGGGTTATTCAGGTTCATTTCATAAACCTGTAACAGTCTGCCCATCCAGCAGCCACAGGTTCTCTAGGCAACCTGTTCCAGTGTCTCACTGCCCTCACAGTAAAGAACTTTTTCCTAATGTCTAATCTAAATCTGTCAGTTTAAAGCCATTCCCTCTTGTCCTGTCACTACAGGTCCTTGTAAAAAGCCCCCCTCCAGATTTCTTAGAGCAGCTTCAAGTGCCTAAAGGAGCTAAAAGGTCTCCCCGGAGCCTTCTCCACCCTGAACAAGCCCAGCTCTCTCAGCCTGTCTTCATAGCTGAGGTGCTCCAGCTCTCAGATAATCTCTGTGGCCTTCTCCGGCTCTGGCTCCTAGAGTTCCACATCCCTTTTCTGTTGGGGGCCCCAGAGCTGGATGCAGGATTATAGGGATATAGATATATTTATTTACAAGGAATCCAACTAAACTATCATAGCGCTTAGAATTATTAAAAGTATCTTATGAAGTTCCTTTACAGAAACATTTTCCATGAATCAGACTGGACTCTATCTTTCCTGCTTTGCTAAGTATCTACACTAAAATGCTAACCTGCATCCTTGCAGGTCCCTGGTTTAGAAACATAAGGAAGACATAAGTTTATGTATGGAGAGAAACTGCACACTAATAAGCAAAAAGTGAGCGAAAACACATTTTATTTGCAAAGAAGGCAAAACTCAATGATTCAGGAACTCTACAGAAAAACAAATGTGAAAGAGCTCTTCAAAAGTGGTAAAATCTTTTTAATGCATTCCTGATGCATTTTTTCATTTAGTTCCAAGAGAGCAATCTTAGTTAGATTTCCTAGTTTTATACATTTCCCTGTCCTCTGGGTAATTTGCAAACTTTGAGTAGTACATGTAGTTGACAGATTAGTATTGAAGACATAAGTAATTGGGAGGCTATTTGTGTTACTGTAAAGCTTACCTAAAAGCGAAAGTTACTGCTCCTCTATGTTTGGCAATGGTTTCCCTCTTAACAGCTAGCCTGCCTGAGGAAGACATCTTTGTACAGAAGGTCTTCAGTTCCGTTAACTTACAAACTCCTTATTAAGATTCAGTAGAGACTCCACAAGTTTATGTATTTTCTTTTGGGGAAAATACAACGCATGTAACTTTGTAAGAAAAGGCATAACCACCATTGGTAGGGTTGTACATCACTGACGGAGGCGAGGCACGTTTATCACATCAGACCCAGGGAAGCAGTATCCAGGAATACAACAGCTACAAAGAGGAGCTACGCTTGTCAGCAATTTGCCCCACGCAATGGGGGCAACAAAACACATATCTTAGAACAGCAGCTCTACCACTGGCCTCCAGAGGACATAACTGGGTTCTTCCAGTCAGGTTGTATCTCTGGAAAAACGAAAATTAACGTCTACAAGTAAGGCAGGAAACATCTCTGCTTCTTGAGATGTTTCTCCTGTAGCATTTGCTAAGCAAACGTTCACAGTGAGAAAATAGGTGGCCGCATTGACTTGAGAGCCTGGCTCATTGAGACACAGCCTTTATATACTTAAGGCCATTAGTTGCAGCCAAACCATCACATTTTAGTAACTACTTATTCATAGACTGGGACTTTCAGAGTTTCTCTTGAGCTCTATTTTTACACAGGTCACACAGCAAGTTACTGCAGATCTGCAAAGAGAATCTGAGCCAACCATTTTCTGATCCAAACAGTAGCTGCCTTTGTACAGATGAAACTTGAGAACTTATGATACAGATTTAAAATAAGCTTTTGATTTTTTTGTCTTGCCATTTTAAACTTGAAACTTGTATCAGCATTAGCAAGTGGTACTTTGAAAACTAAGTCATTCTAAGGTAGACTGACTTGTTTAGAATTGCAGTAGATGAGAGGATCAAGAACAACTGTATTCTGCAATGGAAAGAATCTTTGATTACTAGAAATCTGACATCTTGCTTACAAACTGGAGTACTGTTAATTCTTCTCGTAACTGAATTGTTGGCAAAGAGAAATACTCCCTATTTCTAAGAAAATGCATTTACATTTGCCCACAGAAGTGAAAACACTCGATTTCCCATCCCACAATTGTGATTCTTCTGCTACAGTTACCAAATGTCTACACTTGATAGAAGAAGAGGAGAAGACAAGGCAATGTCTCAACTGTAACATCTGCTTTGCCAGCCCTCCTCAATACAGAAATTCCTTGGATTAACATTTCAAAGGATTCTAGTAAAAAGCAGTTGCCAAGTATGGGAACACCTGCAACACAGAAAATAAGACAAGGGATACAAACAGCTCTGATCCCTTTAAGATACAATGCATTTTTTTTCTTCCTCTGTGTACTCTATTGTAAACTCTGGGTAAATCTGGTATTTTTCAAAGACAACAAAAATGGAGGGATTTATCTGATTGTCCACACAACTGTCATAAAACCGGAGCCCATCAACAGACTTTGTCGGGGGGCGCGCATAGGCTGCGTTGCCGTTAACGTAGTCTCCAACCAACACGCGAGCCACGAACATGATCTTTCTTTTCACCATGAGCTCACAGTATGAGTGGGAATAGGAAGCATCTCTAGCAAAGTAACTTCCTAGGAAATAATACAAAAATGTGGTTATAAGAAATACGTATAAAGGGACAATGAAAACTGAGCATCCCTGTGTTTTTCAGGAGGTATTCAACCCAACCTTCAGGTCTCTTCTTACTCAGTTTACATAATCCCATAGAAATTTTTACAAGAGAAGGGATTTCCACACATGATTTTCACTTGGAATTTGCTATTACAGGAGTTAGTATTTTAAAACCAAAACCACTACAGGTGTGTGTGTTATGATGAGGAATAGACAAGAAAACATGATGACTTTCCACAATCCTACTGAGGGAATGCATGCCCTTCTTGCTCCCTGCCATGAAGACTAGCAGCCTTCATGGCACTTCATGTGCTCAAAAGCACAAAGCATCCACAAATTCCTGTCTGAGTTAATAGGAACTACCTAATGCTCTGTTGGAAGTGAGCATGCTGAGGCACAAACATGGTAGACACACCACCCAAAGTGCATAGCAAGTTAACTGGAGATCTTGTGGCTATTCATTTCTTCTAACCACACACATCTTCCTTTACTTGTGTCACAAAGTGTCACAAAGTGACACAAGTGTCATGGCATTTCATGGCACTTGTGTCGCTTTGAACTCTTGCAAGTTCAAATTATGAACTTGAGACTTCAGAAGATCCCACCTACAGCAACAGAGGCTTTTCCAAATCCCTACACTCGTTCTCTTACCACCTTATGAAAAGCCTTAACCCTGCTCAAAGCAAATCATTGTCCTCCCCAGAGGGAAGGAAGATCATAATAATCACCTATCCCTTTTTTTCCACCCTCTATAGTTCAAAACTTTGATTGCTGTAGTAGCAGGGGAGCCTAAGTAGACATCTAACACAGAGTCATTTCCTACATACCCTTCCCATAGGCAGTTCCATTGCTTCCACAAATTCTCCAGTCAAAATTGTGAATACAGATGGATTCCACAAAGGAGGTCTTGGTTCCATGGAAAAGGAGCTTTTCATTTACTTCTTTCCCTCCATTTTCCCTTTTCATCTGTTCCTTTTGCCTAACAGAAAAATGCAGAGGAGAGCGAGTGAGGCGCAAAATAAAAGGGAGAAAGTAATTTTTAAAAACAAGTACACGATGTACATGTAGGTATCAGCTAAATGAGATATACTGGGCTGAATCAAAAGCATTGTGACCAGCAGGTTGAAGGAGGTGATCCTGCCCCTCTATCCTGCACTTGCGAGACCTCACTTGGAGCACTATGTGCAGTTCTGGTGTCCTCAACATAAAAAGGACATGGAGCTGTTGGAGCAAGTCCAAAGGAGGGCCACGAGGATGATCAGGGGACTGGAGCACCTCCTGTATGAAGAGAGTCTGAGAAAGTTGGGGCTGTTCAGCCTGGAGAAGAGAAGGCTGCGTGGAGACCTCATAGCAGCCTTCCAGTATCTGAA
>JANHGB010054867.1:0-44401 GCA_026283785.1 Coracopsis vasa
AACGCTGTTTCTGAGGGGTCCGGATTTGCCTGCGGCGCCGGCTCCCCGGGCAGCGCTGAGGCGGGAGGGACAGACTGCACACACCGACCCCCGGAGCTGTGCCCGGCCGCGGCTTGCGAGCTCCGCTTCGGCACCACCGTACCGATAGCGCTGTTCGCGACAGCCTGCACTGCTTTTCCTCCGAAAAGCTTCACAAACGGCATTTCGCGACGACTCCTCTCCTCCCGGGTGCTTCCACTCGAGGTACTTGGTGGCGCTGCCTCAGTCTCCCCGCAAAGAGCCTTTTCACTCGTGGGTGCACCCCCTAACTCCCTGCGCCTGGGCACGATGTCCCCTCGGCTGGGGCAAAACCCAGCTGGAGTACGCCGCAGCACCCCGTTCACCCCGGCATCGCCCCCCCCCTCCCCCCCACGGGAAAGGTGGATCTGCTGCCCCAAGCAGGACACAAATCCTCCAGTCTGCATGCTAGCATCCCGGGTTCATCCCAGCACCCAGCTGCATCCCAGGACCCGTCTTTGCACCCCGACTCTCTAAAGACTTTTCCTCTGTCTGGGGTAAAACGAATTATTGCCACCACTACCTTCAGTTTTAGCGCAGAACCCCTGCAGAAGCTCGATTAGTTAATATATACATATATATTGAATACGTCTTAAAGTTCGACTAACAGTTTTGTGCAGCAGGAAACATGCCTGTCATGCATCAGTAAATCACCCTACTTTTTCCCCAAATTCAAATATCTGCAAAACAGAATACTTATAAACACACTTACTAGTCCTTTTTTCTTTCAAAATATAGAGTGTCTTTCACCTGTTTCAATTTTATTTTAGGTCAAGATCTAGGCAGAATGCATTATTTTATTTTAAAAACAGCATTTAAAAGGTTGATTAACACAGTATTTACAATGAGGTTTCTATGGGCTGAGGCTCAGATTCTTTCCCTTCACCTTAAAGGTTTCTTTTGGAGCACCCGCTGGCAGAACCTTCAAGGTAGCTCTGCAAAGATAGCTGTTGTATTTTTCTTTTTCCGTAGGAAATAAATCTTCTAAGCCTCTGCATGGATAATGGGAGTTAGAAAACAGTGCAGCACAGTAAGTGCAATTGTTAAAACTTGTACTTCCTGACTTTAATTATCTACAAGAATTCTTGGCCTAATGAGGAGGAAGAAAAGGATTAGTTCCTTTTTTATTATTTACACAAAAATATAGGCAGCCCTCAATTAAAGCAATCTGAGTGTTCTTGTTTTCACATCTTTGATGCAGACAGATCTACTAAAAGTCAGGACAAACTTTATGGGAATGGTGGAGCATCAAAATGCCTTCTTTTTTAATTGAAGTTATTTTTGTTGCAATGCCAGAAAAGTCAGTTGTCATAAAAAATATTAAATGCTTTGAAACTTTAGAAATATTTCTATTACATTAATGCAGTTTTAATTTGTTAAAGAAGTCACATAAAATAAACACAGACAATGTGGAAGGGGCCTGCAAATGTCATAAAGTAAAATGTTCACAATTCTACCAACTCCACTACTTTTTGGCTCCTATAAAAGTTCAGGGTTTTTTAAGAAGCCTTGCCAAAATAATCACAATTCCCTTACTTTGTGTCATTTCAACGGATCGTAAAAGCCCAGCTTGGTTTTAGCAGATGTCATCGATACTTGGTCTAAATTCTGTTCTCAGCTTCAGCAAGTAACTCCACCTTACAACAAAGTACTTGGCATCAAAATTTATTCCTCAAAATCCAGCCATTGGATCTGTTATATTTTTCTTAACTGCCTATTACCTGCTGCTGCCGGCTTGTGTTATTGTAACTTGCTATCAGGAGTGATTTGGCTTTGATGGGAACTAATCGTGTTTGCGACATAATCAAGTTTACACCATTTAAAAGGTCAATTTAATGCGGCTCAGAAAAGCACAGCCAACATCTCTGATATTTGTCTCAGATCTTCTATTTGTCTCAGCTCCTTAGCAAAACTCTACTCACTTGCAGCACACACTGTAGTAATTATGACAGTGTGTTAAATGTTTGATCCTGTCTGCTTCAGAGAGGTCAACCCCAGCTGAATTATTTAGAGATCTGTTTATAGGACTCGAATGGCGGAGACAAGCAGGCACACAAGCACACAGACACGGCGGTTCTGAGAAACTATAATTTGTCTTGAAATGTAGGGACTGAAAGATTGTTGTATTTCAGGCTCATTCACAATTTGTTTTCCTGTTACTTTAAAACACCAAGGGAAGATACGAGTACACGTACAGTTGGGCATTGGCACATGTGGTTTGTCTCAGATGTATTTCTGTAGTTAATATAATTTCTACTATGAGCATTCTGAATGGATATTAAGTGTCTGTCACACACATACATTTCCATACATATACTTTACATTTTTCCCAATCACAAATGCAACATTCCTAAGTTAAATACATTACAGTCCCAGAAAGGGCTGTGATTTTGGATGAACGTTCTGTTCTATTTTTACTTTTATCTTTTCATTCTCCATTTTTCTATGTCCACCTACTCATGCTCGTCCATCTCCCGAGAAGCTTTTTGCTGTCAGTCAAGTGACAACCTCAGTAGGAAGCTCTACGTGTTCACGGGCCTCCAGAGGCCCAGCACTACATTTAGATGGGTGGAAAAAAAAGAAGAAAAAGAAAAAGGAAAAAGAAGAAAAGGGAGGGGGGAAGGAAGCACAAGCCCTTCCTTTAGTATGCAATTCCACAGCCTGCAGGGAGAAATTCACCCGGCTCCTCTGAAAAGCCTTTTCCTACAAAAATGCAATCCCATTTACTCCACTCCCACACAACTTCCACTCTACTCAGCTATTTGCAAAAGAGTGTAAAAAAACCCCAGGAAGTTTAACATACACACACACACACAGAGTCTCATTGTCAATAGAAATAATGCCCCAAAGGTGCACCTTCATCAGGCTGGGCACCAGCGAGCTCCTTCCCAGCCCAAGTGCTCAGATGTGCCTAGCCTTTCCCTCCCTGGATTTACTGATTCTTAATGGACCTGTGAGTATTAAACATTTGCTGATAAGTTACTTGACAAAATTTATTGCTAGCTATTTGAGCATAACATCTTTTTATTTGATATGAGTACGATTTCATTCCTCAGATCATGTTTACATTAGATGAAGTTGCAGCCTGTAATACAAAAAAGCCGTAGCGGGAGAACATCTACCTGAAGGTAATACACATTTCTATAAACATCAAGCTGGCAGAATGATTTTGTTTCAGCTGGGATTAGCAGGAGTTGTGCTGCTGACCTCAATAAGAAAAGGATGAGGTTTACGGCTCATTTGCAAATCCACTCTGCAAAAAAAGGGAGCTTTAGGCACTGCAGATTATTTACAGTTCCTTTTCTTAATCGTGATCATCATCATCACAAGTTTCCTATTTCTTACTGCCTTGATGCTGATTACAGGACTTGTGATGGCACATGTGGTGACTTGACAATATACAGACAGACATGCATAGATTTTGTTGCCTCTTTTAACCAACAGTACTAAGAAAAATAGATAATGATAAGTGAAATGTAACAGGGTTTTAATGACAATTGAAGCAGCACCTTTTATTACATTGATCCTGACAATATGACTCAAATCTCATAGTTAGTCTAAAATTTGTTATTTGCCATTATCAAGTCCCTCAAAGGAAATACTACTGCCAAAACTATTCACAGAGCCAGGAGCCTTTACAGTGCAGTTTATGCTTCCTAAAATAAGCAAACATTGAAGGGCACTGGCAAAAGGTGGAATCTGAAAAGCAATACAGACGGAGCAAAGAAAAGGGAAATAAATGCACCAGGATGTCAAAGCAGGTATTACAGCTTTTCACCTAATAAGCAGATCAAATGTGATAAATACAAGTGCCCACCTCTGTAATGAAGGTGTCAGCTTAGCTCAGTGAGGCTCTCACCCTCAAGTAAGACCAGGGGGCAAGCAGCAACCTGCAGGATTTTTCATGTGAAAGTGTGACCAACAAACCAGTGCAAACAACTGTGTAAGGCTGCAGGTTGTTTGCAGTGCTAGCACAGATGCTTGGCAACCCAGAGAGGAATGTGCCTGCCTTCGTTTCGTTGAAAGGTTATTTAAAGCGGTGGAGGTTAACAGACACCTTAATTATTACAAACTGCTTTCGAATATCGCTGGCTTTGTGCTGGCAGTCCTTAGCAGCTGTGCTTCGTACTCATTCATGATCGGCTGGGAGCAGCGTCGGCTCCCAGAAAATAAGTTGGTGGGATGAAGATGTAGAGCTGGCGCACGCTGGCCTTGCAAGCTGGCAAGCGGCGCTGGTGGGAGGAGAGCTGCTGGCAGCGGCCAGGGCCACCAGCCAAGGGGAGGCTGCACAGACGGGCTCCTCCTAAGTCGTCCTCGGAGCGGCTGCGAGAGAGGGCTCAATTAATAATGAAGCAAATGCAAGTGAAATAGCCTCTGCTAAAAAGTGCAGGGAATCTGTGGCAGTTTCAGAGGAGCCTTGGTTGAGTTTGAAGGGTAAAGCTGGAACTGTAAGCACAGAAAATAGCAAACTGCATCCAGACTTCTTTAAAAGCACACCCCCCTTCTTCTGCAGTGGGGAAAAAACGTCTAGTCAGATAGACTTAGGAGGGTCACAGTTTAAGATTCCTGAACTAGATCCTGGCCTACACTAAGGTAATGGTGAATTTTAGTAGCAGCTTCTAAGCTTTAAGAAGTAGGCAGAATTGAGCCCTTCATATGAAACAGAATAAATCTAAAGCAAAAAATAGAGTAAATGGGAAAAAAAAATGTCCCCAGATTTGTTTTCATGCTGGAATTTTAGTTTTTCTGCTATAATTTACTGCAGTTATTATTAAAATAAATAAATAAAAAGGATACAGGGTTACTTCGATTGCACCACTAAATGTTCTGTATAAATAAAGATTATTTCTGTGCAAAGTCTCTGAATTGTCTTTTTGGTAAAAAAAATCAAAAGAACAGAGTATCAGAGCTCTAATTCATTCTTACTCTGTGTGTTCAGAGACAGCGATCTTTTCAGAGATTATTCATGCAATGATAGTACCAATCAAACTGCACCAGAGACAGGTTCCCTACAGAGCACTGAAGATTTCTGGCACTTCTAATAGAGTGTAAATCCTGATTAACTCAGATTAAACCATCCTATCTGAGATAGTCCACCCATTATTATGAACAAAATGTTTGCAACCATTTAGAAGAAAACTGTTTGTGTTTAAAGTAAGAACCAGTCCCACCCCCTTCTTCTCTTTTAGTATGTGCTGTATTTTTAATAGTAGGGAAGACTTTTTGTCTTTTTAATTAAATATAAAATCCTTGCTTTTTGTTCTAAAAAGTGGATGCAGTTGTGCATTTTTTCTATGCATACAGGCATGACTGATACATTCACAGAACAGGAGAAAGATTAAGATAGGGAATTTACATGTGGGAGAAGGGCCCTGCTCTGAGCTCTGCATGGACTTCCTTAAACAGCCACTGCAGCAAAACTTCTGAAGTTGGATGTGGGCGACTACCTCAAATGCCCACCATAAAATGGTGATGCTAATATCAAGTTGGAGGGATCTGCAGCTGTCCAGCGCCTGTTGCTCTGTTCTTGCAAAGAATATGGAGATGTACAATTTCATTTGATAACATCTGTAAGGCAGTGTGGGACTTGTGTTCCATAGGTTGGCCAGCCTTAAAGGAATAATGATGAGCCTACTTCAGAATCTAAGGCATTGCCCATGTTTCTCTGTTCTGACTTCAGAGGAGCTACAGATACCAAAGAATGGTTGTTTATTATCTAAGAAATTATTTGTGCTATTTTAGGGGAACCACTAACTGGAGAAAGCAAGTATATACATTTGCTTGTGTTCTAGCTCAATATTTGCGCTGATTTTATAGCAGAATATTGCAAATTCTGGATTGACTTCATATAAGCAAAATAGCATGCATAGAAATGAAAACCTGCAAGAAGAACAATGGAAAAGGTACACCCCTTGCTTTTATGTTAGAAAAGTGGCAGCTATTATCTTCCCCAGTACTGTTACTGATCTTGGAAAATTTCAGAGAATAAGGTACTTTTTTTGTGCTGGGCAACACTGCCACTGTATTTCCTTGTACTTTTTTTGTTATGCCCATCTATTGAGTCTTGTCGTATACTGAGATATCCTTGTATAGCTTCTAGCACAACCAGATCTCAAATCCATTCTCAGGGATCTGAGCATTACTGTAGCACTAGAAGAAAAAATGTACCCAGGTCTGTATCTGCATTACAGACCTGCATTACACAGGCATGAACCTAATTTTAAGACTTTTTAAATTTATGACATATAAATTAGTTCCTCTTATTACATACACTGATGGCACCAACAAACAATTTTAGTTTGGTTGCAACCACTCTTTGTCAAGTCCCATTCCCCTCTGAGTTTTCCTTCAGCAGTAGCCGCCTCATTCCTCTAATAGAAGTCATCCCCAAACCCTGAGTGTATTTTCTTGTACACAGGCCCATAACAACGGTAAAGACCAGGAACACATCCCTCTGAATTCTACCTTAAGGCAAGGTTTCCATTAGAAATGACTCACTGGTCTGGCTTTACTGAGACAGCCAATTGTTAGACTTTCCTAAAACTTATACAGCTGATATTTCCAACAATATTTTTTTTCTCTTGCAGTATCCTGAAGTAAACAGCAAAAATACTATGTTTGGGAAGAAATGTGCAACCACTACAGCTTTTATGGGCACAAAAATGCCACCTTTCCCCTCAGCTATCTCATCCACCCATTCACCATTATTAATCCTTATTCAGATTACCATAGTGGCCACTGTTTTTAACTCAGACTAAAATTAGTAGTGTAAAACTTGCTTACCCAACTTGAACAATGGGTTCAATTCTAAGGAAGAGTGTGACTAACTATTTGCCTTGACCCATTGTGATCCCTTGTCCCCCATTTCAAGGGCTTGCACAGCACCAGGAAAACAGAAAACAGCCATTTGCAGTAAGCTGGAAACACAAGGAAAGGATCACTGGTCATTTTTTTGTCCACTCCCTTCTGCACAAAAGGCACATGCATAGTAAAATCTGTGTTTTTTCTTCCCTCGATTACTATCGGAAACTTTCATCAAAGTATATCTTTGGAAGAGATCAAAGTGAAAGACAATTTAGATTTGTTTGAGTTTCCTCCACCATTCCAAAATATCCAAAAATGCAAGCAAGATATTCAAATAAAGAGCTGTAAAAGTAAAACAGATTCCCAGTGGTGACATCTGTTAGTATAAGGATTATTCAAACATCTCTAGAGTTTTCCAAAGAAATGCCAGGATGGCTTCCTACCAAAACGCAGCTCAGTAATATCTTCCTTGGCTAAATCCACATACAAACCATGTTTCTATATTTTGTTGGCACTAAGAAACCCACATGCTTGTCTTGACATGGAAATAAAGAGAGATTCAAATGGAATCTGAAAATGTATATACCAGGGAACCAGTTTAAAATGACCTTGGGATTAGAGAAATACCTTTTTGTGAAGCTGAGCACAATTGTCAATGCATGGTATGGTAAAAATTATGTTTCTGCTGAGAGCAGCCTTATCACTTGGTGCAAGACAGTTTCAATTTAAGAGGATACCACCATGATCAGGTAAAGGAAGAATTTCTGTCTGTTTTGGATAAAGTGACTTTTTTTACCTATTAACACAAAGACACACACAAACACGTACAAACATGCCACCAAGCACATGGATGGAAGAAAAGCTGAGAAGGACCCACTAGAAACCATGCTGTAAACAGAAATTGGGGCCATAAAGCTACTCCGAAGTTGTTCCTAGGCACCTCATTCTCCATTTTCCTCATACCTCTCAGGTGGCCTATGCAGACCACCTACAAACTCAGCCTTGTGGAGACCATTATATACAAGACACAGGTATTATTCCGTTTGTATTAGTTTAAGAAGCCAGCTCATGCTGGTGGAATTGCACCAGTAATGATGTGAGGTTTAACACCGGCAGCTCCACACCGTACGTGGAAATGCCATGATGGTTTCATTACACTCTGAGTTTCCTAGAGCCCATAAACTTTACCTGAGGATTGCAACAGTATTTATAGCACTGAAAATGAATCCATTAGAACTTAGGGTTTCCAAAGCCTGAGCATAGTTACTAAGAAACTTAATTTGTGAGACATTTACCAATACATCAGTGAAATTAAATATAAGAAGACAGCATTTACCCTTGATTCTGACACATGATGTTTGTGAGTGATAATGATTTTTTTCTCCTTTAATTAAAATTCACTTTAAAGTATTCTCTAAATAAAACATTGCTTAAAATGTAGCATCTCCTTAAGAGTCTATCACTCACACGAAGCTTTCAGAAACAATCACTGCAACTTAAAAGGCACTATAGGATATTTAGACTAGAGTTATCTCACAACATGTTAGCTGGCTGCTTTGTTATTTGAGCTCTAAATGTTAAACACGTGGAAGCAACATAAAAGGATCTTCCCTGTAAAGCACATTTTCCAGATTCTCTCTATCTGTTATTTAGAACCCCGGAAAGATCTGTGTGTCTACCCATCTGCAGCCACATTTATTTTTACATGTTTTTGAGTTCGTATCTCTCAGTGTCATAAGGTCTTCATAAATAAATCAACCTACTTAGATCTGCATGCTTTGAATAACAAGTCAGCCACCAAGCCAGCAGATGGATACATTTTTAATTAGGTAAGCAGTCAGTGCCTTTTGGTTTGAAAACTCTTGTTTCTCTTAAAAAGACAGAAAGTAACCAAATTAAATCCAAAATTGCAGTGGGACAGCATAGTGGTTTTAATCTGCATGTAGCTGCAAATCAGCTTAGAGCCCAGCCTGTGTGACAGCTTGAACAAAAGCAGTATTTTATATCAAGCAAACCTCAAAGTGAAATATTTAAGGATCTTGCAAGAATACGTTGTAAACAATATGTATTTTTCAATAACACATGCGGTTACTTATGCAATCTTCTCACTTGAGCAAGACTCTGATCTTAATTCATTTACTGTGTTGCCTTTGCAATCTCTCAAGCAAAATATTTTTAAGCAGCAACTTTTAATTTACATAATCAGACATACTTTCCTGAATAACATGGAAGAAACTCAGAGTTAACAACATCTTGTACTGCTTAAATGATCCATGAAAAGAAACTTCAGCAGTTCCAGTTAACTTCTCCCCACAAAAAGATTTTCAGTTTTGGACTTGGAATAAAATTTAGCATGACAGATACACATCTTAGCCATACTGAGCTTTCTACACTCTTCTGAACTTCCCTGGCTACAGAAAGTCCAGGTAAATACTCATAGCACCCCAACCTAGGGATGAGGGCTGGCCCATCCTGGACAGTCCCAGGAGACCTCCATGTGCTGAGGACTTCGAGAGCACCTTGCTGTCACAGGGAATGGATCAGCCTGGAGCCATCCCCTCCCACTGTCCCCACCTCGACTCTCCTTGGTATGTTTCCTCTGTTAGTCAAAAGAAGACCTTTTTTGTCCATTTAAGTATTTTTCCCATAAGAGTTTGGAAGTTTTACTGTGGTTTCCCAAGTGGCTTTCTCTCAGTCTTCTGAGCTAGTGAAATGAGTCAAATGAAATGGCTAGCAGCCTGGAGAAGGCATCAGCCCTGGCCATGACTCCTCTTCCCCAGCCTGTGCTTCATGGGGTAAAAGGAGACACAACAGCAACTCTGACTGCCCAGACAACACTGGCACTTCCACTTCTCCTTTCAAGAAAGAGGAATGATGAAGAGGTGGTGTTATCTAACACAAAATTAAGACTGTTTCAGTGTGATCAAATAGTCCAGAAGATTGGCCTTTGAATGAAAAGGCTTCTCTGGCAGTAGGTGAGCCATGGCTTCTCCATGGGCAAATCACTGCCTTCTGCTTGGATAAACCCACCAGTGCACCACATTTGGTGTATACATTGACCCCAGCTTGCAGCTTTTCCATGCAGAACACTCAAAACTGTCAAAAGAATTTGAGTCCCCAATATGAGGGTCTTACGTCAGTACTGAGCCTACAAAATAATTTTTTATTCTTATTCAGTTTTATGCTTAAAAAAAAAAAAAAAGACAGTAAATTTGCAGAGTAGGGAAAAAACTCCAGACATAAAATATGATACTTAAACAAAATAGCTTAAAAATAAATGGACCAGGTTTAATCTTTGATGTCACTTCCTTGAATTTCATGATACAACACCTGAGGTGATTTTTTTCCATTTTACTTCAACAAGCTCTTTTTCCTGCATTTGCTTATGGTAAAATAATAACTAAGTTTCCCATATGTTAAATAATAAAACTTAGTTCTATCATTTCTTTCTATCCCTTTACAGTTCTTTTCAGTTGACTGAATGGAAAATACTGTATCTCTAGAGCTGACTGGAAAAGAAATAAAGGTCTGACTCTCATCCCACCTTTATGGGGTTTGTGCTGATGTAATTGTACTGATTTAGAGGAAATTGCTTCAGATTTGTGCCATTAGTTAGATCAGAATCTAGATCTCAGTGCACCCTGAAAATACCCAGCTCTGCTAAAAGGTTCAGGATTACCCTCAGAGTTTTACATCCTGAAGTCTAATTGCACTGTGAAAAATAACATTTATTAAAGATCAGATGTGAAGCATAAAGATGGCAATTATTTGAAACTTTAGGATATAATATTTGCCCACTGGTCTACATGGGCCATTATGCTTAAAAACTGTAGTAGTACTGGAAATAAAATTTCTCTTATATGTGGTACGACTTTATATTCTTATTTGAAATGAAAATACTGTAAGATGGAGAATATTAGTAGGGCACACTGAAGCCAACTTGTATTGTTTAGACATTCTTTTTAGCTGATAGTTACTGTCCTTGTGCCTAGTCTGAGATACGTGCTGCAGCTCACAATCAAGAGGGAAGGAAAATGCTGTAATTTTGCAATTGCTGCTGATGAGAACTCACCCACATTTTTTTTTTAAAAGCAGAAAATTACAGTGGGCTATTCAGTGCTGTGGTGCACCCTGAATCTCTACTCCCACATACACCACCAGGGCTGAAGAACTCGAGCACAGGTCTCAGAGCTCTATAGGCTCAAAGGCAGGTAAAGGAGAGAGGGGCCCTATGCCCAATGACAGTCCAGGGGGTTGTGAGGACTGAAAAAAAAATGAGATTAAAATGTCCTTGTTATATTTCAGCTCTATGTTAGCAAATTGCAGCTCAATATTACAAGATGAAAGGTAGGGTAGCTTGAATCATTTGCATTCAGGTATTTTTGTACTGGGATTTGGAGCCTTGTACTTAGACTAGCCTATAGATCATCTGTAGGGCTTTGCTTTAACTCGGAGGAATAGATGCTATTAAACAACTGCCACAGTCATTGCCTCACTACTTTGTACAGTTTCTTGGTAGGAACTATGCAGCCAATAGTAGTTCATGTTTGGTTTCATAGGCAAAAGCGGAAAGATGGAGCCTTTCCATTGAAAAAAAGGTTGTTATGATATATATTGCTCTGATGATGTATGCTGGAATAAGTTAAAGGAGGATTATGCTTGCTCCATTTAACAGGGCTTCCAGACCAGTGTTTTGAACCACAAGAAGAATTGGAGTAAATTTCAAAACAATGTTTTTTGTGCCTATCCTCCAACCCTGTTCTGACCTCCTCTACTAGATCATCTTTTAAGTAAAAGTGTGTAAGAGCCTGAGGAACACAATACTATTGCTTAATTTTGTCTGCCTTTCATTAACATTTATATGAGGTTATGCCATGCCTTTTACTGTTTTCCAGCTGATAAATGTTTTTTTAATATTGTGCACAGATCATTTTGCTTATAATCAAGGAAGGAAAATTAAGTTTAACATCTGAGAGCTTTAGGCAAAAATGTTAGGCGTGGACCAGATGACCACATGAGAGTTGAAGACTTTCTTTGTGCCCCAGATTGGCTGGTATTGTTTTGATGCTGTTGCGCTGGAGCAATAGCACTAACGTAATTATGAGATCAAGCAACATCTGGCGGACTTGGCATCCAGCTCACAATCAATTGTTAGTTGGGGTCAAAGGATGAATACGCCTTAAGAGCACGTTAGGGTGCGCAATCATAAAGCTTGCATTAGTGAGGAAGGAGGAATAGCGGCATTCTTGAGTTTCATCGCCCAACAAAATTGATGGCCCACAAAAAAGCAGTGGCACAACATACAAAAGTGATGATGCCAGAGAGACTGATGCGCTGCGGGCGGTATTTGACATCTTCTGGCTGTGGGCTGTTGTGTGTTGTGATTTATGTCACCGTAATGATTGATTACTTTCAGATCTTTCCCATTCTACCATATCTCTGAGAATTTCCCTCTTCTTCAAACATCTTTTTGTTCCACAAGCCCTAGGCTGCAGATGGCATCAACCCACACATTTCCATTGTTTGAAGCCTACAAGAACTCTACCATTCTTTGGGGGAATGGTCATAGTTGAGTAGCTAGTGTCCAATTAAATCCTGAAACAGTGGCTGCAGGCACTTTAACCTTTTTATCCCCTCACTTTTTTAGGAATTTTGTTGTGTACAACGGTTTCAACTCAATGGTGCCTAAAAAAGTCATCAAGAAGGCAAATCAGAAGGAGATACTTTTTTCAGGTTATGGGAAAGCGCTTCAAGTGATGGCTACGGCTGCATCTGTCACACCTCCATAAAGGTTCTTCTGATCATGTTTCACAAAATGAGTTATCATCTCTAGCATGCAGCATTACAGCAGACTCTGTGTAAAGCCAACAGGCTAAAGCTTCTGCATGCTGCGAAGCAAAAAATGCCTCTGGGAGGCTTATGCAAATCATTAGTTTCCTCTGTATCTCAACCATTCTGTGTGACACACAACATATAATGACTCAATATTCATATAATAGGAAAAACAAGAATTCAGGACTCATATCAAGAAACCACTGAATATTTTAATATATTTTCTATTTTGGTGGAATGTTAGATCTGCCATGGGTATCAGGGGGATTAGTATAGTGGATAGCAAACATCCTAACTTCAAATCACAAGCAACTAAACAGGCTTTATTAGCTTGTTTGTTCTTCATGAAGAAGAAGCAACAACATGAAGAACATATTTGCTACTACTTTAGTCACTGACAACAAGATACCTAAAAACTCCAAGTGGACACATTCTACCACACCCATCCCTTTGACTCCCTAAGTTTCCACAAAAGGCTGTTTCTGTCGCTGCGTACGTGCAGTACTACTGCACAGTGTCTCTGGAGCAACTTGCACTTTCCCTTCTGGAAGCTCTGGAGGTGCAAAGGAATATGCCACAACCCCGAAAAAATCCTTCCAGTGGCAAGTTCCTCAAGTAATGTCAAACACCATTACACAGATACAATAACAAGTATCAGAAAAAAGTTTGTTTATCTTACCTTAAAGCAAGGGAATATTTGTTTTCTAGGTAGGATGTAAGTAGGATGTAGTCTATAACACATTTCGTTTATCAACAATATCCATTCTGAGTCAAATAGACAGAGGAATTCCTGCATAAATCTAGTAAAGACTCAAAATGTAGGGCAGGCTGAGGCTCACTGGTGCTGTTCACCTGCCCCACAAGATAGTTTCAAAACTGCTTTCCTGTCCGACAAGGGTCCAATAAGAGCCACTTTCATTGTACATGCACCATGGCAGTGTTAGCCTACTGTCAAAAGCCAGTGAAAGCTTTCAAAATACTTTGTGCCAAAAAAACCCAAAAAACTGGAGAAAGTGGACAAGAGCAGAAGATCAGCTTGTGCTGGCTGAAGGTGCAACGGGTTGTCCTATTTCTTAAAACCAAAATTATCTCAATCTGTTCTATTTAATATTTACATGGACAGAGTTAATTTCTCAGCTCCAGTGTTGCTCATCTCTTGCTTTGTTTCATTTCTGCACAGGTAACTAGGGATGTGAGATATCTATCAGTGCCTCCAAGCCTGGATGTGTCCTCAGAGTGAAGATTAGACGCACTGATCTGTGTTTCTCTTTTTTTTTTTCCTAATAAGTATCTGGGGAGTTCCTGTGAAAGCATTTAATGTAAGTGGGTCACAAAGAATGAAAGCTGTCCTTGGGCAGCCTTTGAACAGGCACAAACCTATTTTCCTCCTTATTTCTTTTTTCAAGCAGAATAGAAAACATAAGCCCCTTTCCGTAAGCAGTATTTCATTTTTAACAGGCTCTACAGCTCCTCAGAAACCATAAACAGCATTGAACGTAATTCAAATAGTCCTCGATATACACAACTCTGGGCCTGATTCCCACTTAAACTAAGGTTTGCATTATCTTCACACCACTGTAAAACTGTTCACAATGCTGGAATCGCAAGGAAAGCTTGAGTCTTAGGGAGAAGACAGACCAAAATATTTTGAGAGGGGAGGAACATATTTGCCATTGCCAATTCAAACAGGAGGTACCATGCTGCAGACAGCACTGCCACTCATGAAATGAAAGGCTTGATCGTAACTGGTATCAAAGGCCTGTATTGGCCTTACTGTACTGAAACCCAGCTCTTACTGGTTCACTTTACTTACATGCTATGGATGTGTAGAACTTGTCGGATGCAAGACAGAAAGTGTTTCCGAAAGAAGGCAGATGAGCCCCTGCAGATGAGCAGTCACAGTCCTGGCCACCTTTTCGCATGGGAGGAACAAGCCCACAGTGTACCACAATGTCCTGCAGTGACCCAGCTCTTGGGCACAATAATCTTAATTTTACAATTTAGATAAATTCAATATAACCTGGGTTAAATGAGTTAAGAAAAGGAGATATATTTAGAGAATATATCTATGGCTTTCTTCTGCTGTAATGCATTTTAGCTGCCTTCTAATGCCCTTGAGGCTGTTCACAGTTGCCATGAGCTACAGCAGCTCTCAGGTGATAACAAATTATTTGAACTGAACTAGATACTTGCATAGCTGGATGAGCCGATGGGGAGGAGAGCCTCTCTTCAGTTACTTCAGCATCAGAATTTCCAGGACTATGTAAAAGGTACGGACTTGTATGCAATGCATGCCCCTCTGTCTGCTGCACAAAATACATGCTCTTCTCAGTATTGTTTTAATGAAAATCATGAGTATGGCTCTTATTCAGCCAAGCACTTAAGGTTAAGTATTTACTATAAAAGCACCTCTCTTGACTTCCTCAGGATTATTCCTGCGCCTGCCTTTGGCATTTAAGCACTTAGTTGAACCAAAGCCCATAACATTATCTAATGAAAATAACTAAATATATTAGACATACGCAAAACTTGTGACCACCATTCCGGTACAGCCCATTTTGTAGAATGGATCCCATTTATAGAAAAAAAAACAGGGCAGAGGTTTCTGTTATTATACTGCCTGAATTAAAATGAAGAGACTGAGGACTTACAAATATAGTCACAGACTGGCTGAGGTTGGCAGGGACCTCTGGAGGTCATCTTATCCAACCCCCCTACTCAAGCAGAGTCACCTGCTCAGGCTGCCCAGGACCACACTTGTTTTCAAAGTATCTGTGAATGCTAGCAACACCTGCAAGCTAAAAGAAAGAAGAAGAAAAAAAAGGTTATTCATTTTATGAGTGAGTTTACAGATTCCTGACAGCACTGAAGTCAAAGCAAAGGCTTCCAGGAGAACAGAAACAGTAGTGGACATCAGAGAATAAACTCTCCTCAGTCTCTAATCTGACAGCATCTGAAGATCTTAAGATGATAGATCATACATTATCTTGGCCTAAAGACTTGACAAAGCTCTTTTTGTTAAATAATATCTCCTTCAAAAGGATAAAATCTTCTCTCAATTTAATCCATATGTCTCTGTTTCAGAAAGATCATAGGGGCATGACAGTAAGTAGAATTGGGTCTACTCCTCCGAAGAGACTAGAAGAAGCTGTGCAATGTTTTTTCTAAGTGAACTAATCTTATGCCTGTTAAAAAGTATACATTTTTAAATGTATACCATACCATAAAAATTCTAAAATACCTGCAAAATGCTTGTATGCAGCAGAATCAGACCACATTTATCATGGAGGAAATGTGCTTAATGCAGAAATGACCCTTTGAAGGTGTTAGCTGGCATAGTACAGTGCCATGACAGTTGAAAGGGATTTTGCAGTGAAGAGAGTCTATTGTCATGGACAGCAGGATTGCCGCTACAGGTTGTACATTTCGCAGGTCAATATGAGATCTGACCGAGACAGAGCCTGTACTTTCAGTGTGTGACTCAAAGTCACAGCCAACAGAACTTATGGGCAGTTTACATGCAAAACACAGTTCCATTAATGTTTCTGCAAAAATAAGCCTTAAGAGTAGGCTCAGCATACATCTTTTTTGTCCCCTCCTGCAAGTGGAAAGAAGTCTGATATGTGGACCTGTGTCTGAATTTCTAGTTCACGCTGACAGAAGGAAAGAGGTATTAAAATAAAAATCACTTCTAAAACTTCCTAGGTTTCCATGGTCCTGCTACGTTTGAGATGTAAATGAAGAAGGCATATCGTATCTGGAAGCAAGATAGATGTCCAAAATGTGTTCTCAGGAAAAGGAGAATAAATCTCGAGTAATCTCTAAATATCAAACATTATTCTGATACATATGACTGGCATATAGCTTGTAAAATCTTTCCCAGGGAAGAATCAGCATTTTGCAGTTTCAGTTCAGTCACTATAACTTTCCTTACATACTCTTCTAGATAACTTATTTATTTATTCCATTTATAAGGGTGTTCTGTTAGGCCTCGTGGACACATGTATGTAACAGCCACAAAAATCACAAAAACATTCGCAATCCCTGACTGAACAGAGTTAGTGAAAAGAAATTCTTCACGTTCTGTACAATTCCTGTATGCATTAAGCCGCTTTAACAGAAGCAATTGGTTTTCTTCCAACTGCACCTGTAACGCAGTCAATACATTTACCCTTGAAAATGTCTTCCTGAAAAATACATGTCTCCCAGGGTTAAAGAGCTGGGCTTGGGGTTTTTTATCCCCAGATCAGAATCTTCTTAACATAAAGGTTTGGGGATTTTCTTTGAGCCACTTCGATGGCTGCTGCCCTGCACAGGGTCAGCCAGCAATCAGCAACCCTGCTGTAATGGTGGGCTTTCCGCTATTCCCCCTCCAATGCAGAATAAATGTCTCATTCTGTGGTTTATTTCTGCAGAATTCTCCAGGCACACAAACCATTCTGTTCTGGTGAGCTCTGCACGTCTTATTCAAGGTAATTACGCTCACGTCTTTGATCTCAGATGAGATCTCTTGTGCATATTTTGTTCTATTTATGTCTTTGATCTTGTTACTTGGTTTTTCCCCCCTTTTTTTTTTCCAGTCGCCTGTCTTTCAAATGAAAAGACATTCATTCTACATCACTTTCAAGACAAAAGGTGAAACACTTGGAGCACGCATCCTGAGTAACCTTGTGGAATACACAGCAGTACCAAGCAATTCTTTGAGCAGAGCGCATCTGGGTTTTGTCTCTCAGTTTAAATGGGCGGTAGCACACCACGCTGCTGACACCGAGAATGCATCTAAGCAGCTGAAAGCGATATGTGGCACTGAGAGGAGTATATTAAAAACAGGAAAAAACCTGGTTATGTGATGACCGCGCTGACAGCAGATTACCCTGGCAGGGAGGAGACGCGCGGGACCCACTAGTGTGCATGACAAAATCCGCTCTCCATGGCAACAGGCAAGTGGCAGGGGGAGAGCACAGCAGGAACCCTGCACTGAGCGGGGGCATGCTGTTCCTCAGCCCTCCCCACCGCACCAGCAGCATTCACAGCACTGTCAGTGGTGGAAAGCTTCAGCCCCAAAAGCACCTTTGCAGTAGGGCTTGCCCCACAACAGGCATTTACAGATAAATCAAAGCAAGCGATGAAAACTTGCCACTTCTCAGGTGCCTGTATCGTTAATACTAAAATACTAAAAGCATCACAGTTGTCCCACCGGCATCCCACACAGTGCTGGCTCTGGTGCTTAGCAAGGAGCTCTGCAGTGGGCCCATAAGCACGGGCAAGCTCTAGCACTTGGAGTCAAGGGATTTGGATTTATGGTTGAGAGTAAAAATGCAATACCATTTTGCTAAAGCTGGTTCTTCACAAGGTATCAAAGCAGAACAGAGGAGTAAAATTTCTAGGGCTTAGAATCACTGTAGTAAGATGGCCTAAGTTTACTACAGTGTTTCATGGGGATTAAGCTGAAAGACTAGATGGATCTCCAGTTATGAGAGAAAAAACCTGGGTACATAAAAGCTGCATAAAACAACCAACTCAAACCCCAAAATTCAGTTAAAACTCACAAACATTTCTTTAATGTGAAACAATTGGCATTTATCATTCCCCTCCACTGTGCTGGCTTGGCTGCAGGGGACTGACAGCAGATCTACACGACACAACCATGACGAGTGTCCTCTGCTCTCCTCTATCACCTCACAGACAAAATCTTATATCAATAATAAATACAGAGTCGCCACAGGAGGCTACAGCGCGGTTTAAGAATGAATGACAGTTTCCATCTGAGAATTTATATAGTTTAATCAACACTTTTGCACTACAATTTCTCAAGCTATGGGAAACGTGGATGAGAAGCAGAAGAGTTCATCGGGAAAGTTGCTTATAAATGCCAAAATTTATTTACAAAAAATTTAAAAAGTTTATTTACAAAATCTCAGTGCAGTTCTCAAGCAGCCACATATACTCATACTATGTTCATACTATGTTCTAGCACTGAAAAGCTCATAAATCCCCATTTGGCTTCCTCTGAAGTGCATGGAAGTTATAGGAAAGCTACTGTGTTATGGTAACATAAAGCTACTAGTGCCACAGTCTCTGCTTGCAATGTACATGTAATTAATTTATCTGAGATCTCAATTACCTCTTTACTCATCCTGTCATGAAAGTGGAGTTATTATCTCAGCAGGGCATATAGTGTCACATTGCTTACTTTGCACAGGTTCTTCTCCACGTGACTAATCCTTTGCCCATGGATATAAATGTGCAGGTTTTGGTTGCTAAAAGCCCTGTGAAAACAGCAGACAGAAACTGTAACTCCCAGATCATCCTTAATCCAATAGAGGTGTCACAAGAAATATGAGTAAAATAAGTTCTTGAGGTTTTTTAAGTATGCATAATCAGGAATTCATTAAAAGATTAAGATGGTGGACAAAAATTTCATGAGGCTAGACCTAAGAAGATGCAATGTTATTATAATATTACTATTTTCAAAAGGAGAAGACAAAAGCTTCAAGTAATTTCAGTCTCTACGTGATGGCCTTCATTGCAGCAACACAGAGCAAGTGCTTGTTTGCTTTGCGCTAGAAATCATCCTGACCTCCTTGGAAACAGTGCTCATATTTTCTCCTGCCTTCCAGAAGCATACCAGAAATCTGACTTTCTTATTGTGGGACAGCATTTTCCAGGCTACTATTATCTCTTTTTAAAGCATAACCAGTAAATACTTTACAACCAACATCTTTCTGCTAGCAGGATCCCTCTCCCTGCAATTGATGTGCCTTCTGAACCTGAGCTGTGAATCGTGCAGCAATTATATCATTCACTGTCTTTGATGATGTGCAGACACCCCAGGTCTTTTTCCTCCCAGCACAATACTCTATGGGAAAATCCTTTCTCTTTAAATTTAAGATAAATGGAAAGAAATCTCCATGTGTGTAATCCCACTTAAAAAGTAATTCAATGGCATGGAAGCCTGTAAATCATTGTTTTGAAACTGAAAAACAGGTAAGACAAAGATGTTTTACATCCTCCCATACATGTTCTTCCATGATCCCAGTAATATGAGTTACTGTACTGCATTTCAGAAACTATTTCATATTCTCTGTCCTTCTTTGGCCAGACAGGTTTCCCTAAATCCATCCCTCTTGCCCCATTTTAACTACTGAAATGTTAAAAATCATAGGACAAATGGGATCTCAAGAGGTCTAAATCGAGACCCCTGTCCCAAAGCAGGATACTATTCCAGACAGACATTTGCTAATCTTTTCTCAAGATCTGCATCACCCCAGTGAAGTGCTGTTTTAATTCCTCTCACCTCAGTCCTGACACCTGCCCATCACACGTGGGTTCGTATTCTCCACCTTGCCTCTGTTCACATGTCCTCTCCTGAGCAGCTGGGACAAAGCACCTCCCAGACCTGTACAAGCTTTCCTTGTGTTTCTGTAGGTCCTGCTTATTTACTGGGGCTTTGATGGCAACCAGAGATAACCTGAGCAGCAGCATCCCCATGCAGGGTGCTCAGTCCCCAGGATGCAGCTTTGCAGCAGGATGCCCCTGGCTCCCCAACAGGCCCGCCTGGGGTTTGAGCCTAAAACCCTCTTTTAATCTGCCTTTGACAGCTTCAATAATTATGGTTAGAGAGAGGACCTAGGAAATACAGCCAGGCAATAAACTTCCAGTTATAACATTTCCTGCAGTCAGTAGCATTTCATGTGAAAAATGAGGTATTTCGTGTCAAGTAGTGGAAATAATGCACCGCTGAGCCTGTGCTTGGGTTGCACCTAGGGAGAAGTGATGCTAGTGGGAATTCCTGGCACCACAAGCAGGGAAGAGTGGGCGGCTTTGGGAGGGTATGGGGGTTGGAGTATAGCAGCAGAGATAAGAGGAGCAGGGAGCATGGAAAACTGCTGGGACCTCTCTTGACATTGTGGCATTTCTGCCATTTGGGGAGATCGCATAAAATACAATCTTTATTTTCACTTTTTTTGTTTTGCACATGAAGAACAACCTGCTCTTCCACTTGGAGGTATTTTAACTTCAAAACACTGTTTGCCAGTGCTCAGAGAATATATAGGTCATCTTACCGATGGAAATATGTCTCCATAATATAGGTGGATCTATATTCATCTATATATTCTATATTCACTTGTAAAATTTAGGTTAATACAGTGCCATAACTTGCAAGTATTTCAACATAATTTTAGGCCATAGCTATAATAGAATGTTACCAAGAAACTGAACTCATTCAAATGGGAGAGAAAATTTAAGTGAAGCAGCTTTTTTTTCTTTCCTCCCAGGAAGAGCTGTGGTCATTTTAGACAAGATTAAAAAGTTCAGTCTTCTCAATACCAAATTTTGTGATCTTTTTTTTTGTCTTTTGCAGAAATATTCAGTCAAAACATTTTGGCTGCAACAAAAGGGGTTAACAACTGTTAATGCCTTTCAACTGCAAAGATTTACATCAGGTTCATTTCTTCACTGTGCGAATTTCATGTCTTAGAAAAGTATCTTAATTTCAGATTGAATACAATGGTTCAGCACTATAATTATAACACCCCCTCCCCCCTTTTCCTGCTCTTATGGAAATAAAATTCCTAATTCTTCCTGTCATTTTTACATATTATACTCATGTCACCAGGAGTTTTAAAGTTTCCTTTTTTTAAGGTAGTTACTGGTGGTATAATAAAAGAGAGAAAATTAATTTCCTGTAGTTTGAATCAAAGTGCTCCAGTGTCCCAAGATGCAATGTTATAGCAAAACTGTAAAGTTAATGGAATATTAAAATCTGTCAGTTGAGCTTCTCAGGGAAAAATAGTTCATCGTCTGAAGATTGAGAGCGTGATGGTAAAAGGGGCTATGTAAATCACCAATTAACTGCTCAGAATTAAAATGTGAGAGGACCTGTCCTTTCTGTTTACAGAAATGAGAGCGGTATCACAACAATCAAGAGCTCCTAATTTTTAGGTAAATAACAATTACTGGTTCCTTTTAAACATGGTATGGCAACAACAGTGCTCCAAACAGTTATTCTGTGCCTTTACTGGAGTGATTAGAATGTTGAAGGCATCACAGCAAGTCCCTGAGCTCCTTGACAGCTGTCATTGCTATTGAACACAACTATAACAGACAGAGAGAGCTTTATTGGTAAACTGTTCTGCGTTGCCACAAAGGCAATCTCGCCATTTCACATGGGCATCTGTTGCCATATTTTGGAGCTTTATTCCTTCCCTCTCAGACGGAGTCAGTGATATGGTGCCATGTGCAATTTCTCCCTCTTTATCAATACCATTTGGTGAGATTTGTGCCACCAGAGCTCGGAGGGTTTTGTTTCCAGGAAAATGAGCAAGGAAAATACATTTTTGCTGAGTATAATGGCCTCTTTCTGCGCTAGTCATGTGCAACAATAGAGCCGAGGGCTTTTCAATAGGGAGTGGTGTGACTTCAATGTTTAAATATAAATGCACAGAGTTTTTATGAGAAGTTCTGTACCCTTCCAATTTACATCTTTTTTTATGGTAGGAAGAGGAGAAAGCTTCACCACAATGAGCTGCAGCTTCAATAAAGACAGATCAGACGGCCCCCACGTCTGGCTGTGCACTGCCGCAGTCACAGCCACAGCAGCGCCAGAACTCTCTGCCAAAAGCAGCCCCTTCTTCCTCGCCTCCTTGAGCTGCACTGCCCCTTGCACCGCCGCACCCCTCCAGCTTTTATCCTCACAAACGCCTTCAGGCAGAAGGAAGCACATTTGCTCGCTCTTTGTTTTGCAGACAGCAAACTAAGGCTGAGTGAAAAAAGATTACCTGCTCAACACCCCCCGGCAGTGTGGAACAGGGCTGAGAGTTGAACGTCAGCTTTCCAAATCCCTTGTTTAACAGAGGGCCTCTCTGTGGACTGCCCCAGCATCTCACCTGCACTGTGGGCAGATGACATAAATCATAAATCCCCCAGTGGTGAGTAATGATGTCCTACACGCTGTACCCAGCTCAGCCACCTTCTACAGGTGCCCACATCCCCAGTACTCAGCAGTAGCTCCTAGACTTTTCCAGCACCTACCCCAGATATATATAACACCTCTTCCTTCCTTCTCTATACTTCCTCCCCCCAATCTGGAGAGCAGTGTAGCTGCAGGGGTGTACCTGCAGAAGGTAGCTTTGGGTAGCAGGAGGGACAGAGTGTTCAAGGGAGCAGAGGGAGGGAGGCTGAGACAAGAGCTGGGATTAAGCTGCACTGAATGTTCTGGCCGGGGAAGAAGTTAGGGAGCCCAGATGTGTCAAAAACATTTGGATGTTTGTGCTAGATGCCTCTGGAATGATAACCAGGTTGTAAGGTAGAGGTTTTATCTTCTAACAGCTGAAATACTTTTTGGCTGCCCCCCTCAATAGAAAATGGGAAATCAGAAAAAAGTGATGCCAATCACAGAGACAAGAACTACTGCAATATCTAAAATATGTATACATCTTGTGTGCAGTTAATAGCAACCTGTATTTATACAGGTCTAATAACCCAAAATGAAATCTTAGGAACAGCATGATTCAAACAGACATAAAAGTCATTTTTATTCTCTCAGTCCAGATAATGCACTCCTTCAAATCTCTTTGCACAAAGCAATAAGCAATTCCCTTTTCTGAAGAAATCATTGCCTGAACAACAATTTTAAGTTAGAGAATTACAATGTCTTTTCTATGTTCTGCACCTTTAAAACTGTCAGACTACTACTATCCATTTTAGACTTATTGTGTTCATTCATGTGTGCAGACACACACATTGTGTCATGGAGACTGCAGCACATTCTTTCCTGTTTGGTGTTTTAAAACATAAAAGTTATTTGGACTGCAATGATATATTTGTTCTTTATTGAATTATATGAAGCTTTATCCAGCACTGAAAAGCATTCGTGTTTGAGGTGCTGTGTGAGAGCTGCTCAGCGGCACAAAGGAACACCAGAACTAGAGCTGGTTAGAAAACAGATTTTTCTGTCCTGCCAAACAGTCCAAGATTTCTTCTTTGTTGTTGCTGCTCTGAATCAGCACAAGAAGCTACATCTCTAAATGTTTTCACATGGTCCAGTGCTACGGGAGGTAAATTATTTTTTGTTTGACGCATCAATCCTCTCCATTTTTGTGTAAAATGCACATTTGAAACCAAAAGCATTTTATAGCTACACATTTGCATGTCAGAATTGACAAAACCTGGTACACTTGGATTCCCACTAAGTTCACACTCTCTTTTTCTTTGTCCAGACCCCATTTTGTGCAAAAGGGCCATTTTGTCAAAGTACTATTTTCTAGATAGGAGCTGGTTTTTCAACAGAAAAAAAAAAAAAGAGACCCGATTCAGGTAAACAGAAGAGTCTCTGAACAGTTAAATTTGTCTATCCGTACAATTTAAACACAAGCACGGGTCTGTAACGTTCACTCTTCCTTAACAGCCAAGAATGGCCGTAACTTCTTATAACTGGCAGGAGGTATCTCCATGTTCTCAGGTGTTTTCAAGAGATCCCCTAGACCTGACTTTCAGATCTCTTCATTTCACTGTTATGAAGCACCATCATCTTAAATTTCAGACTATCTCGAAAGCTGTAAGAAATTCAACACCACTCCAAAGAATCAGCCGCACATTGGGTTAAAGAAAAAAGTGAACAGAAGTACTGTTGCATTAAAATAAATGGCAGCAAGTGGTCTAAATAAAGCATTGCTATCTGATGCCTGAAAACAGATTTGACTGAAAAGGTATGCTTTCAGACTAAGAAAGCAGAAAAAACTAATTAGACAAGAAGCAACCGTGAACAAACATGTTAGCAGAATCAATAACTGGAACTGATCAGCTATTTCTTTAATTGTGCCAGCTGGGCTCTAGTGATGTGCTTAGAGGAGCATAATTACCCGTTTCGGTTGTACAGCAGAGTTCTTTTTCCCTTCCTATCCTTTTATTCACCCTCCTTTCTTTTCTTTTACGTTAGAAGCTGGTCATATGCCATTAGAGAAAGAAAAACAGGGTTGAGAAATTAGTGGAAAATGGCCCATCCGTACACGTAAGATGATATTATATGAATAATTAGAAGTAGCCCTGAACAGTCATGCCAAATGTGACCTAATAAGAAAGTGAGCCATCAAGGAAATGTAAGTTATTTCTCAATGTAAAAGGACATTGTATGTGCTGTGCACAAAGCAGCACTGTAAAATAAAATAAAATGAAATAGGGACCATTCTCTTTCATATTTTGACATATGTACCAGGGATTGTTGTAATTTGTAAGGCTGTGACTGATCCAGGCACAGAGTTCTGCTACTAAAGCACTGAAGTCCACGCTGTACAGCTGCCTGCTACTATTAGAAAGAAACTAGGACAGACATAAAATGAAGCACAGAAAGGAGAGGGAAAGCAGAGAGGAAAGAGAGAGGGGGCTCACTGATTAATTACCAAGCCAAAAATCCCAATCCACCCTTCCTTGACTGATGTTTACCCTTTTTTAATTGACAGCAAAACAAAAGGATTTAATAACTTCAAGGCTGTTATGGGCAGCTCCATGGAAAATCCATAGCGGCGCAGAGGAAGCTTGGCTTTTTTGATCTATACCAATGGCTAAGTGGGTCTCCATTAGAGCAATGGCTACCCCAAAAAGTGAAAATTAAAAAGTGGAATATACATTTAATCAGCAACAGGCTAATATATCAAAAGAGTCTGCCTATCCCAACAAGGGTCCTGATCCAAAACACATTGACGTGAGCAGAAAAAAGATTCATGCTCCACAAAAGCTCAAGCTCAGCAACTTGTCCAAAGCTGATCTAAACCCTTTATACAGCTGAAAGCCTTAGAAAACCAAGACTGGTCCTTTTTTCTGGTTTCAGGCAGCTCACCTCCCCATCAGAGGAGCAGTCCTAATTGGTGACATGACCCAGAGAAGCTCAGAACTGTGCTGGGGGAAACTGGGTGGCTCAGCTGCACCCTCCTGCCTGGCAGGGCTCTGCGGGCAGCTGGGCAGCACCCAGCCACCTTTGACTGTGGCATTGCCTCTTAACCTACCACTTCTGCTTTCTTCCTCCCTTTTGCATGCACCTTCTCTGAAGCTATAAACTGCACACCTAAAGGGAGGGAAAACCCCTTCAGGAGTGAGGTAAGAAGATGGAGGGAAGTAGAAAGAAGTAGAAAAGAAGTGAAACACTTTGGGACTGAGATGTAAGTATAGGTTCCAGTAGCAGCCAGCAGCCTTGACCCACAGCCTCCACAGACCAGAAAACAAATCAGGGCTATTTTTTCAGCAAAGGCATGGAGAGATGCTGCACACCACGGTCCCTACAGCTGGGGTTCATCCTCAAAAGATAGCAGAATGCATTCAAGTGCCAGCAGTCCACGGCTGGCTTGTGTATGCCAAAGAAGTTTGCATAGGTTGGTATTTTATCTGAGGCGATATTTCTATGCTTAATTTCATTTTTTTATCTGAAGCGATTTAGCTTTATTGTGTGGTACATGTGTCTTTTGACATGGAAAAGAAACTTTTGTGAGGCAATATTCAAAGGGGTCTGCATTTATGTGGGCAGTTGCTTCTGGCAGACGTCAGTTCTTTACAGAGAGGAATAGCAGGATTTAGAGCTAATTAGGGAAATTATAAAACAAAAAGGTATTCTTTAACAAAGAAAGATTTTTCAGTCAAGATCAGTCAATCATCTTGACAAGGAAAATAATTTAAGATTACTCAGTGAGAGAATAAAAATGCATTACATGGGGTTAAGTCCCAACAACATTCATGTTATCCTTTAACATAAGTGTCTGTACGGGCACTTGGCAGCATATAATAAATATAGAATATCATAATAGAAGATCTCAGTTTCATTTTTCAGTCTTTCAAAAAGTATCTAAGTTCCTGATAATTTAAATCTTTGCTGATTATTCATCACCACTACATTTTCAAATAGGAGATGCTAAATTAGCTACTTACTATGGATGATATTCACTATGCTGCTGAGCACAGTCACAGAACAAGCCTCACAGAAGCAGTGGATGATAACGCTTTCTGTGCTCATCCTAGGTATGATGAGCTCCATTACAGCACCAAACAGGCTGGCACAAAAGGCGGTCATGGGGAAGAATGAAAACATCAGTCATTACCAACAGCTATCAGCCCTAATGCAAGTGATACAGAGCAATGTTCCAAGGACTTTACCTTCAAAAACCCTGAGAAGAGAGAGAATTGCCCAAAATTAAACCAAGGCATTGATTAGATTTCACCTACACCCATTTCTACACTAACAGCAGTCTTGGTTTGGCTGTCCATCCCTAGGCCCAGTCAAGGCTCATTTCCACAAATGTTTTAAGAGATGCAAAGACAGCAGAGCTCTGCCCAGGACTGCCCTAGCTCCAGGAAGACCACATGGTCCCACTGACAGACCACGCATGTGCCCTGGTGGCATGTCCCAGGCAAAAGAAGACTTTGATGAACTCTGAACAGTGCAAATGAGGATGCTTAGGCACACAGGAAAAAGATTTCTCGCTCCTTGCTTTCAGCAAATACTCCCCTTCACTCTCTTCCTGGGGAGGCTGACTGTACACAAGGAGGAGATGCCTCAAAGACTCGAGCAGAAGAGGAGTGCCCAGGAAGACTCATGCGAGGCAGCAGGCAAGGTGGGACACCGCTCCCTGGGTCCACAGCTCAGGAGAGCAGGCTGACTGTCCACTGTCACCGTGCTTCTGCTGAAAAGTAAAGCTGAAGGCACCAGATCATACAGCATCATTTTTACTTCATGAGTCAAAAATTCCTCTCTGACTTTGTATTACTGCTGTTTGCATTGCCATTGTTCTCGGAAGCCGCAGTTGAAGATGGGTCCCCACTATGCCAAGCATTGCACAAACATATGGTTAAAGACAGCCCCTCCCAGTGAGGGTTTACAGCCTAACTAGACCAGACAGACCAAATTAACATCATTCCTACTTTCCAAGTAGGAAGCTGTGACACAGAAGTATTTCAATAGGAGCTGGGAACCTAAATGTTTCTAACATGTGGCTTTCAAGCTTTCTGGGTCTCAGAAGCAGAATAAAATCCTACTTTCTCTTACTATGAAAATACAGCCTGACTTTGGAGTGACTTCAGAGCCCAAGATACAAAGGGAGCATTTGGCCTCATTCAGAGCATGAAACCCAGCCCCGGTCACAGTCTGCTATAACAACATGACAGGCTTTTTTTACATCTCTAAATGCCAAGGTGAGCATTTACTTTGAAAGGGAAAATGTTTTAAAAACCAAAACAGCTCTGAGAACTGTTAAGCAAAGCTGTCATCAGTAAATTATTCCTTTCTGCTGCTATATTTTTTTTTCCCCTACAGTAGTATGATCTGAGAGCTAAGTACAGCAGTCAATATGTAGTAATCAGGCTAATGATTGTCTAATAGCTAAATTAGAAGAGTGACTCTTAATCACGCAATTGATGCCAATAGTCTAGCATCGAAATCCAGACATGAAGCAAAACTCTTTGATTACGCTTCACATTTTTAAAGACTTAATTGACTTTTATAAGACTTCTTGATTTTTAAAATATCTTAAGTGAATAGAGTATAACATCAAAACTCTACAGAAAGTGCCAAATGTGTTTCTTTGACATATCACCTGCTAGGCCTACAAAGATGGGAGGCTTCCATACAACCTCTTAAAATTATGGGACCCAGAAACGTATATAATGTCACAAAACTTTTCATATTTGTATTAATTTTCTATAAACCTAAACTCCCTAATAAAAATAATTTCAGCGGTCTTGCAGAAATACAGTCCCTTAAGCACTATGTAATCGATTCTAGGACCATCTTACAATGGACCCTAAGTGAATTTGTCCAGTTAAAGCTCAGAGAAAAGTTAAAGGGAAAAAGGAAAAATAAAAAAAAAGGTAAAATATAGACAATATAAAACATGGATGAAAAGACAAATGAGTATATGCAATCTCCATTCTGTGCACTAATACATTTGATTAGTCATGTACCAGCTCTATCATTCATATGAGGAAAGAGCTTCCATTAAATTAGAGTGATTTCAAATCCTTTATTACAAATCTGCTGAACAAGTTCTAATAAAACAGGAATACAGAGATTCTAAGTTTAAAACAACAAAATCTCAAAATCTACTTTGCTGAAATTACTGACAATAGAACAGGGCAATGGTCTGGCCTCAAATAAGATTACAGTTCCTGATGCCATAAAAAGAATAAAACAAAGTATAAATATCCTGCTAGAGAGTTACTTGCAGTCTGGATGATCTTGCTGACTTCCTGCCAAAAAAACATCTCAGAAGCTAAGAGGAGTTCACCATAGTAAAAAAGAAATAAGCTATAAAACCTACATCTGATGTTCACTGAAATCAGTGGGCAGTCTTTTGGATGAATACAGAAAAATGAGTGCTACTAATGCAGCTAAAGACCATTTTTATTACTGAGAAAAAGAATTCTATCAGCTTCAAGCAAAATAACTGCATGGCTACCGAAAGTGAGATTTGGCTCATCACTGCTGAAGACACCTAGGGAGCACCACGGCAGCTAAGAAAATTTCTTTGAGGAAAGGGGCAGGGAAAAGATTTAACACACTTTTCCCCTACCTACATATTGAACTGGCTGAAGTTTTGACACTGCAATCGTGGCCAGTATGCTTTCCATCATGGGAAAGCTACAATGCACCCCTCATTTTAAAGGAACTCTGGATTACCCTCCATCTGCCTAGATGATGCAAACAAGATCCTCAGGTACTTCATTTCAGAAATCAGATAATGAACTGAAATCATATATTTCATGGATTAGGCTCTCTCTGAATCAATTTACATTGAGTATTTTGCTGGGAGACTGACCCAGATTCCATACATTTTTTTTTTAATTACTGGAAAATCACTTCAGCCAATTCTCCCATTATGGATGACATATTTCATCGTTGTTCAATATTAAATCATAAAGAGAAGAAAAAATTAATGGTGAGGTATAAGAGTTAGCATTTCACTTCACTGCAGTGGCTGCAGAATATTACTGAATGCTTACTCCTAGTCTTTATATGTGATTAGCCTGGTGAGTTACTGAATTGCCTTCAGATTACTAGGTCCCAAATACAGAAGCATTTCTTCTATTATTATTACTCTAAAATTCAGACTCCTATTTTTTTACAAAGGTTCAAGTCAAAATAGAGTTTTATAATATGTTATAATATGTTTTCCCTGGCACCCTGCCTGCAGTTGTTTGGATAGCTGGCAGAGCGTGGTATCTGACAGTATAGGAACAGTGTGGATAGTTTGCCATTCCTATGGGGATCTATCTTTGGCAATAAATTTGGACTGGATGTCTTAGTAGAGTGTGTCAAAACTGTGCCAAAAGCACTTTTGGACATATAATAATAATAAATGAGTGTTGCACAGCATTAGTAAAGGAATTCTAATACAAGTTGTCCATCATTTCACAGTAAGTTCTTTACCATGTTACTGAATTTATGTCTCATAATAAATTAACTGTATCAAGTACTTCATCCCATAGGTTCAGTAAGATAAACATACATAAGTTTAGGTAACTTCATGCCAACAGAACAATGCCCATATCCCTGCACATTCCTTCAGCATACAACTCAAACACAAGTCTAGAAGCCAAATTCATGTCTGGAGCAAAAGAGCACGTTAGAGCACGATCTGCAGAGCTATGCACACTTGCACCAGCCGTCAGCTGCCTGCTAGCCTGAAGTTGTGCAGAAATCCTCAGTTGATGGCACATATAAAAGTTTGATCCACATTCCACTATACTGAGTCTGTAACAGCCAATCTAAAAAGGCTTATCTTTATATAGTGTGCCAGTCTGATGCAGAAATGTAGACAATAAATCTCAGTAGGAAAAATATTACTTAACTGCTATGAGAATCATGCCAATCCTTTATGCTGTAGCAGTTTGTTTATAAAACAATGGCTACTGCTCAAAGCAAACAAATGCATCAGAAATGTTGTGTTTAGTGAAAGGCCTCATCAATATAAGAATAGGTAAGTACCCCAAAGGATTTTGGCATCTCCAAGTTCTGAGAGCATTTATGAGAACAGGTGTGTTGGTATGATAGGAATCTCTGCAAATGCTAAATTTTGGTACATAGGATGATACCACCAAATGACACGTGTGCCTTCACGCAAGGAGGCACACATGGCAGCCCAACAGTCATTACGCTCAAAGAAAATTTACACCATAATATGCACATGGAAGGGACAAAACCCACTTAATTTGGAAAATGGAAACTCACCAAAATCCAAGTTTTGCAAAGAAAATACACATTAGTTTTAGCTGCTTTTTAACAATCCTTAAAGAATTTGCTCTTTTAGAAGGGAGGACAGTTCTGAATTGGCTCAGTTATAACCATGATTAAAGCAAGATGTGGTTAGAAATCTATGATTTAGCTTTCATCCAATAGCTTTCCTATTACATGGTCTACGGATATGAAAAATATTTCACAACATTTGATTTGAAAATGCTGGCCAAAGCTCGGGGATCAGTAACTAGTCCAACTTTAGGGAACATCAAGAACTCATCTTTTCAAAGCCAACAGAAGTTGGAGATGACCCTACATGCCAAAAAGCCTATTTTTAAAGGTGCTTGAATATGGATTGGAAAATGCTCATGTTTCAGCAGCAACTTGCAGGCATTGACTCTATAGGGAATGCCTGAGGGGTGCATGCAGGAATTCAAATCGGCTGAATCAGAAATGCAGCACATGCCATCTTCTGCGAAGAGGTGTGTCTTCTGGAGATATCATACAACAAAGAACAGCAAAGGATGATGGGTTCAAGACATTACAGTTGGCAATGCATACTTCACAGCAACATGGCGTATGGACAGGAAAGTTATTTGGAATTTCTGCTGTCCTGTGTGTAATGACACATTTTTCCCAACCTGAAGCACCCACAGAAGAAATTCCTTTCCACTTCCCGGTGTTTAAAAAACACACTACATGGCCTCTCAGGAAGACTTACCACCAACAGCTCCACATGGTGTATAAGAAAGGCTGCAACTCTCCTCCACCCAGATAAGAGCAGATACCTTCTGTGAGAGAGTGCACACCGCAGCTCTCTGAATGGAGCAGCAGGCAGGCATTGAGCCAGGGTGCAGCTGTGATTGATGTGCACTTTGTGTGCTTTGTGGCTCACTCTATGATATTTCTAAAGGAAAAACTTCAGTGGAGTGACTGGCATATCAGTTGTGCAGTTTCCATCACCGGGAAGGGGAGCTGCACAGCTCAACTCTTTCAGACCCACTGAAAAGGCATGCTGTGGAGCACAGCGACCCTTGGCCATATGCCTTTGTCTAGACAGTGCCAGCACATGGGTTTGGGTTAGCAAACAGTATTTTTAGGAATAACAGCTCAGCACCACATAATTTTTATTTGTATAGGTGTTTTTCTTTATTAATTTATTGTACCAAGGAGGTGATGGTGAGGGTTGCATTGTGGCAAATGGCACCAACCTCAGCGAGAAAGGCAGAGTTGGGACCTCCCTCTACAGCTTATGCAGCAAAGGGTCCCATACTGCAAGCCTAAAGGGGATAACACAGAGCAGAGGGAAACTACATCTGCCATTAATAGCCATCCAGTAGCAACCAGAAGCAGGAACCCACCTGTTAAAACATCTCCATCACTCAGTGATGAAAATGGTCACAACTTTCACATAACCCTGATTTTACTCTAGAGGTATGAATCTCTTGGGGCAGCATAGCTGTGTGCTGCCTCCTACTACAGGGAAACAGGAAAAAAGTTGTCTAACTCTACACTGGTAACTTATGTGTGTGAATATACATATATATATATTTTAAGTCTAAAAAACACCCTTCTTGTAGCAGGCACAAATGTACTTCAGCAGTTAAGATTCTGGTTCAGCCAGCTGAGATGGAGTAATTTTATTTTAATAAATGGCATTTTCAACAGTCCCAGATGAACATTTGTGTTCCCTATAATGGCTCAGGAAGGAAAAGTCAAAATGTTATACTGTGAAAGCATTCTCCTTGCCTTTTCTTTATAAATACTGTCATTTTAATTGAGATACAACTTCTACACTTTCCTGCAGAAAAAACCACACATTTCTGAAATACATTTTTTTCAGTGCTGAACAACAAACAGCAGACATCTGAATGAAAGTCCTATTATTTCCACTTTTTTGTCTGAACAAATATACCGGCTTATTGTGCCTTGAGGAAATCTATGAAGAATAGAGCTCTGTGGCTCACATGTTCCTGAGGACTGCTCTGGACACCTGTTATAAAGCTACTGGTGATAGTGGAAGACTGGTGTCAGAGAAGCCCACCTCAGTTTCATGGTTAATGATTATTTTCCATGGCCAGTACATGACCAATTTGTATTCTGATACAGATTTAAAAGGCCTCTGGTCATAACAACATCCACAGCAAGAGCTGATTCTGGCGAAACCTGTCACCCTGCGATAGAAATTCAGGTACTGGCAAAGTAAGATTCCCCCATCAAACACTTCAGGAAACCACAGTTTGGGTAAAACACCCACCTCTACGCTAGGGCTTTTGCTAGTGAGAGTTTGAGCTCTTCACACTCCTGACCCTTCCAGCTGTATTGACAAAGATCAACAGCAGAGACCCAGCCTAACCACTACATCTTCTCCCTCCAAAACAGCAAGGGGAAAATAAGTTTCCAAAAATGCAAATACATGAAACCAGCCAAGCTTTTTATGGAGGAAGACCAGGTTAGAGGGTTTTCTGCAACCCTCCAGGGCTGATGCAGTGCAAGCCCTCCTCTTGTTGCTAGTGCTCCATCTCCCACTTGGCTCCGCTGAGATCAATGTTGGATTTGCCCTTGCAACCAGCTGCTTGCTTTGGGTGCAGAACCACCCCCTGAATAGGATGGTTGGATATCTAAACACCTATATGGTAGGTGGCTATTGTTAATTCTGGATATACAAGCTTAAGCATGTTTTTTCATTGAAGCCCCTGGTAGTTCATTTTTCTAGTCATGTGCTGAATTGTTTTTGTGCTCATGTACATTTTGGTCTCTGGCTCTCCCCAGTTCCAGCTCTCACTGCGCATGCATGCCCACTGACAATAGGAGAATGGAAAACCTAAGCCCTGCTTCATAAATTTTAAACCTGTAAAGACCACCTAATAGCATTACAAATTTATTAATGTAATTTAATTTGTGTACATGCAACTCTTAAAAACTCTGATTGTCCTGACCACAGCTGATGTGTTTTGATTCTGCTTTTACTGTGTATACTAGCTTCTATTAGTACCATGATAATAATATATACAGAGAGATTAATTCATGAAGTAAAAGCTTTCCTTCTTTTCTAAAAGCCACTTAACGTAAACTGTAAACATCACGAACACTCTCATTCAGATTGATTCAAAGTTCTTAGCTGGGGCCAAGAGGTGCAAGATGAAATGTCTGCAAATGATGATGGATGTTTGGATGTTTTTAGGCAGGGGTTGCTCAAATTTGCACTGGAACCACTCCTAGCACCTTACTAAAGTACAGCAAACTGAAAAGCGTCAGCAGTCATTCCAGATAGGTTATAATACCTTGAAAGATCACGGATCTTTCTTATGCACAGCATCTGTTGTTGACAGGAATATCAAAAATCACCTCTTCCCAAAGCCCAAAGTCCTTTACATCATTTATGTATTCAGAAAAACCACTTAAGCAAATCTTGGTATTGTTCATCAAGTGTCACAGCATCTAGTGTCACAATGCCTCTAATAATGGTCAAACTTGCTGTATTTTAAAGAATCTTTAGTTTAACAAAAATTGTGAATGTAATAGTGAGGGGTTTTATGTCTAATCAGAAATACATTTTCCAGAGATACTTAATAAGTTTAACCACTTTAGCCAGAGATCAGCAAGGTACATAAGGACATGTATAACTTCAGGCATATGTGCTTTACCCATGATTACAGCTGAGAAAGTCATATATTTAAATTACAGTACATACTTTAAGGCTTTACGGAAACATGAATTTAATGCATGAGAGTTTGAAGTCGGGGTTGGCTTGGGAGTTTTTTACTCCTCCTGTTTGGACTGATTTCTTCAACACTTCTATCATTTTTGACTGATTATTACTCAATTTATTTTTAATTTAACTTCATACATGCCATATTTCCTTTCAGACAGAACACTTACTTTCTCTTTAATAGATTTCTGTCATGAAATACTGACCTATTTACCACTGGAAAGAAGTAAAATATAGGCTCTGGTATAACGCCTACTGAAATCGGTCTTGAACAGGTGCGGGATGTGACACACATAGAAGCCAGTAAAATGCAAATGGTATTTAGTTATTGAGGCAAATGGCAAGCTTTAAAGCACCACCTGTGTATATTTTGCAACATATCATGAAAGTGGTGAGAACCGTACTCATTTATTCATCTGTTAACTTGTGACATTTGGCTCAGAACAAAAAGCTGTAGAAAAGGGTAAGTTACGAGATGTCAAGGAAAAATGGTATGTCACGCTGTAAGATGCTGTACTTTATATTTTACTGTTCACTTCAGTGTTATTCTCAGCCCTGTAGTATGGAAAGAGTCTGTTAGGAGAGGATGGGTTATTTTCCTAATTCACTGAAAGAAAGAGCCTGTAGTTATGTTCATCCAAGTACCTTGCTAACTTGACTTTCTCCTCCTCTTTGTTAGACAAACACAAAACCAACTGCCCTTTTGTTCTCTCATGTCTGCAATGAAAGCTTTTCCATATCCCACCTCCCCCATGAAACTTGGCAAGAGTCCACACCCTCCAAGAGGCCAGCGTAAGCCAAGTTGCACCCAGAATATGATGTAAGGTCTGTAAGCCAGCGAGGCAGATCCCCCACTGGTGTGTAACATGCCATAGGACAACTAATCCTGTAACCACCGGTGGAGTGTCCTGACCTCCCGTGTCCATTAATGCCACAAACTGCCAGAGATGCAAACAAATCATCTCCCACATCAGCATTCTATATAAAGTTGAGGTTTATTTACTTATTATGTATTTAGACTTGCTTAGTAGCTACAGAACCATATTAACATAAGAAATTGCAATGCTACTTTGCTATTTACTGCAATGTATTTACCAGTAAAATCTGACAGCTGACAGCTTGTGAATGTGATGGTAATGTAATCATTACATTTACACTGGATACGAACACAACTTTCTGAAATCATGTGATAATATTTTCAGCCTTAAATGATGGTTTAGGAATAAAGACATAAGTATTTGTTTATGAGTAATCTATCTTGAATATGTTCATTAGCGATATTCCTGAAGGCTTCCAATAAAAGTTATTTGAGATTAATTAGAACAGAAATAGCTAATTTGTCTGCCCGAGTGGTTATCACATAAACCCTGACTTGAAATAGCACCTAAATAAAACAAATATAAACCTGCCACAAAGATGTGAACATGCTGTCCCAAAAGGCACAACCACTTAACTTGTGTAATTGTCAGTACAGTCAAGAAAAGCTGTTCTAAGATTTAGTTTTCAACACCAGATTATACAGCATGTCCAAACAGAGCAAATTAAATTAGTCTGCCTCTAAATTAGACTTCTTCCAATGGCAAGATTACTTTACATCAACAGAAACATTGATCTACATTAGTAGCATCTACTAAAGATGACAGCAGAGCCAAGAAGAGATTTAGAAAGTCACTCTTAGATCTGATCCAATTTCCCCCGTCCTCAAAATAAGACCACACACAACTCACTTACTGAGTTCAAAGGACACCGACAAACCCCATTGTTCATGCAATACTCCAATGTTTTCATGAAAAAGTTGCCTATTATAGTCTATTCTTTTCAGCACATATCTTCTTGACATAAGCCAAATCTCTCTATTACTGCATTTATTTATGGAGCACTTGAGCAGAACTTTATCACCCAGAAACATCTCTAGTGTCTCAGTGTAATAAACCCTAACATGAGGAGATCAGTGTCAGTTTATACACTTCTCATTAAAGCATTCTAACAGAAAGAAAAGCCTTTAAAAGTCTCTGCCACTGAGCTTATTTTAGGATATAAAAAGATGACCCAGAAGGCTTAAGTTTGAAGATTTTCCTGTTCAGTCTTTTCAAGACCTCTTTGTACATCATGTAGAAGTGGTAGGGGGCAGGGGAGAGACAAAGCACTTTTTCCTGAGAGACCCTCCAAGTCTCTTTTAAGGCTGTGCTTCTGAAAGTTGCATCTGCAGCTATCATTGAATTCAGCAGGAATTTGAGACTAACTGCAAAGAATCACAGAATGATTTGGGTTGGATGAGACCTTAACGATCATCTAGTTCCAACCCCTCTGCCGTGGGTTGGGACACCTTACAAGAAGAAGGCCTGAGATGGATTTTGTATGAAAACCAAGGTCTGACTGCGGGAAGGTGGAACTTTTTTATTTCTTTTCAATTTTGAAGACAAAAAATAAGGAGAGGGGGGATTGCATGTTTTTATTAAAGTATGGAGTCTATATGCTCTATTTTGGGTGAAAAAATCATTATCGCTGCCTATTCAGAAATAACATCATGGAATAGAGTCACATTAACCATTTCTTTGATATCCACATTATCAAAATAGATTGAAACTTTCATCACAAATCCACATTTTAAAGTCACAGAAAAACCTGTCAGAAAAGGTACCAAGCAAGGCAACAGACTGGGACTGAAACATATTTCTGAAATTTGCTGTATTCAGAAAGAAATCAAAATATGCTTCAGTAGTAGCCTATGAATGTCATAGAACTGTTTTTACTTTATTATTTTGTTAAGAAAAAAAGAGATTGAATTAGGAATAAGATCCAAGACAGTCAACCACAGCTTCTAATGAAACAGGTAGCTAGGTCCAGACCGGATGACTGACACAAGACTACTAAATCTCTATACTAATTTTAATTGAGGCTGGTTACCTTGTTGGGGGAAATGCTCCTGAACCTGTTTTTGGTTTTTGAACAACCAACCACCCCATCATCATTACAGTAAGTCACTGAGACATCAGCTGCTCCACTTGGACAGATTTAATCTTGTTATGCCTTTTTCTGCTGTCTGCAGTGTTTCTCCTGGCAGCGCTAACCTCCACAAACGGTATTGATAGGTACTTTCTTGAGGATGGCTATACTATGATTTAACACAGGCAATGAAAGTACATTTTTTCCTGGGTTAATGGATGTTGTACACATGATCAGTTTTGTTCTGATTTTCTGGTTAGGTGCTGGAGATGAACTGTGTTGCATGGTCTCATCAGACATGATACAAAACCATGATGTAACAGGTAAAAGTGTCACAGGAATCATGCCCTGTTTCCCTTAAAATTTATGGTGGGGGTATTTGTGAATTAAAGCCTCACCTGACTGACACCCTCTTTCTTGTGTCCATCCTCTATAAAGAATACAGGTAAGACAAAGTCAGCTGCTCACAGTTAATTAAACAGCTAGCTGACTGCTAAGCATTATTTAAACTGTGCTAATGCAAACGACCTTGTAATGTTGTCCTTGGCATCATCAAGCCCCTAGAAGAGGTAGATCACTCCCCAGCAGATGCACTGCAGGTGAACGTAACACATCTAGGAGCTACATGGCAAAGTATTCAAGAGATCATGTTTTGCATAGATGGGAAAGGCATAAATGTATTGTGTCCTGAATATTACAGAATATCCACCTGGGATCAGCAGACTGGTGCAAGCTATAAAAATAACAAAAACTGAGTTTGCAGTAAATGGTTTGCCTCTCTCCCATTAGCAAAAAAAATCCCTGCTTTTTATGAAGTACAGAGCTTCGTTATGCATCTAGGTAATTGCCTGGATAAATCTGGGACAGACAGAAGAGTAGAGAACCATTGGAAAGTTAATTTGAACATTCAGTGATGGCTCAGAAATATTTTGAAATGGGAGCCTTTCCTAGTAGACAAAAATCCCTCTTCATCCAAAAATAGGTTAAAAATCATCCAGGAGAAGCGCAGCTGAACAAAAGGTCAATCTTCCCTCAGTTCTGTCACCCGTGTTTTGTATCATGAAGAGAGAGGTGGCATAACATGTGAAAAGAGAACAGGTATCAGAAATCCTGGTAGGAAACTGCAGCCAGCCTGCCTTAAGGGAAGAGGGAGAGTACGGATGGGGCTTCTGCCAGAAAAGCAACCCAGAAATGCACTGTCCCTGCTCAGCAGGAGTCAGGTATTGCCGCAATAGGGACACGCACCAGACTGCAAACTTAACCACCAAATACACACCAGAGTTTTCTCCCCAACTTTGTACATTGCCAGTCAGAAGTAACAATCATTTGCCAGCGCTTAAATCAACCATTATGGGAAAATAACGTGGTACAACTCTGAGCCCTATGTATGAGAAAATGGGGGTGACTGTTGTAAATAACTATTTGTGCATATTTGGGAAGCTGATTATGAAAAAATGAGGAGACATGAGAAGATAAAAATCAAATTAAAAAACCATGATCAGAAAGTGAAAACAGTGCTGACTTGTAAATAAACCAAGAAAAACAAATTGAACATTCTTCTGTGCTATGGAAAGGATATTTAAACCGAACAAAAATATATGCGGTCTTAAAAGCTAACTGAAACCAAGTGAATTCTCAGTAGATTTCTTCTAAGAGAAAATACAGTACTTTCTGACTTAGAGGACAGTATCTGAAAGGATAATTAAAGTAGCTTATGATGAGAAGTACTGTATAAATACAGGGACATGAGATAGATAAATAATGTGCTCATGCAAATGTTGGTTTTTATTTTCCATGGAACCTATAAAAGTTCCACTAATTTGTCATCTCATTTTGTTTCAAGGAGCTGCATTTGTGATAACAGTTTTATTAAGCACATTCAGAACAAACCTCTCCGCAATAGGAGCAATGCATCATACTGCGTCTCACAGCCTGCAGGAAAATTATTTTCAGGTACAAAAATATATCCTGTAAAACATTTTTCCATCAGGTTATTAGCATAAGTACATTGGAAAGGGGAAGAAAATGCTGACTTGGGACATGGATCAGTAAAGAATTTAAGCACAGCCTTAACTGTGTTTCTGGATTGGGACTTTAACTTTTTTTGTTGAAGGAATTGCATATTGTTGTGGGACCTACAATACAATACAATACAATACACATATTGTATGTGTAAAGCATGCCGGGATTCACTCTGGATTAAGATAACTTTTGCTTCTGCAGACCTAAACATGAAGTCTTGCTGGTGATAAATCCCCCAAAGATTAAAGTTAGCTCTACTGTAACCCTGCAACGTCTCTTACTCTGACGAGATAAAGGAGATCCTTGGGCCTGTGTTACTACTGGTCAGGGCAGGTTTTAGCAGAGCAATGCTAGGTCCCAGTCCAGAAACTCTGTGCAAATGATGCTGAAGTGAGACAATGAGTAACAAAGCATGAGAGAGAACAGCTTGTCCCCCATTCTAACAGTGGTGGAAACAGGAGTTAGAGTACTCAACTGCTTCCTTCTGCAAAGGCAGGATTTGCAAAAGCCCATTAAGTAAGGCAGCCTGGGAAACTGCAATGGAAGAAAGGGAGTGCATAAAAGATGAAAAAATTGGCCCAGAGCTCTTTGACAGAAATCATGCCATTTTCTCCAGCCCTGCTGGAAGGAATATTTTCCCTTTGGTTTAACATTAAGCTTCAAAGCCTTGATATTTGTAATGCATAGCCCCATTAAGATTGCTTAACTGTCACTCACAGAGATCCATTCTCCTGCAATCTTTGCATATTCACACAGGCTTTTTGACATCTTTCCCAAAAGGGCTGAGTACCAGATGTGCAGGCTGGCAGGCAGAGGCCAGCTCCAACATGGATTACTCCCTGGATTACAGCTCTGCTTCTTAAAGGCAGAGCTTTAGCTGTTAACCTGCACTGTGGGGCTGGGTGCTGCGCTGCCAGTGCCACACACTGAATAATTTCCTAGAGGAACTTTACTGAACGCCCCGTCCTTAATCTGGGTGTCCATTTCAGCAGTGACTGTTCTTCTGGCCACCCAAGTATCTAATAGTACCTCGTCAAGCTGTAGCTGAAATCTGAAAATACACGTGTTTTTCAAACACAACTGTGCTTTAATTCCTTTTAACTCTACAGACAGCACACAGCTGTTTTGAGCTAATGGATGTTACTTTTATTGTAAGATTGCTTCAAAATATAACTGATCATATAAAGTCAAACGAACAAACACATTTTTATCAACCTCTGAAATGACTCATTTATCTTCTGGGGTATATACTGAATCATGACACCAAATGATAAGTTTTATCTCCTTTGCTGTCAAACTCAATCTCAGTCAAGCCCCAAATTGCTGAGAACACAAGTGAAGAGTAAGCTTTAGTCTTGAATGAAAATATAAGAGAGGCTGGCTAGCTGGCCTTTCGCTAAATGGCTTTAATCTCTGTGAGGTTTGGCTTAAATGAAAACGTATGGCAGTGTCATCCTCCAACAGTCAAGCAGGAGACCCCAGCACAATTCCACTGGCTGGAAAGGTTATCAGTGAGTGGAGTGCCTGTCTGCCCTCTCTGCCTTCACCTCCTTACTTTTCCTCAAAAAACATTAAGTGTTCTCTAGTCACCCAATCCCACTCTGCTATTGAGTTAAACACATAAATTTTCTTTTATTACCTCTTTTAAACAAATCCAACTTTCCATCAGACTGTACAATTAAAACTTAATTTTGTGTTAATCCTGGATAAATGATACCTAATATAAAGGCTGACCCCTTGGAATAGGCTAACATTTAAGGCTTTGATGAAAACCAAGCACTTACAACTTATAAAGCAACAGTTGTAATATCTTCACTTAACTCATGGACAGCTGGCTCATTTAAAAGATGTATTACAAAACTCAATCATTTCCTTCTGAATTACTTCAGAAAGATCATGAAAATTTGACAGTGAAAAAGGTACCCCACACAGATCTCCTAAAAATGATTATTCACCCCAAAACAGAAGTAATACAGCAAAGACACTTCTTAGGTGTGGGGTGCAACCCCTCGTGCTAGCCATCCCAGGAAAGACTCTTCAGTAATGTGAATTTGAATTTACACTCTTGTGGTGGTCAGTTTAGGATTTACAAAAATTCCTCTAATTCTATCTTAGAATAAATATATTTTAAAAAACTGAAGACCACTGACATTGAAATAAAGAGCCTGTGGCAGGAAAGGAAGTGAAAGATTTATGGTAGGCTAATTTCATTTGAAATAACCTGTTTTCAGCTAGCTGAAGAAAACAGAACCCAAAGGAAATTTAGAGGAAATAACCTTTAGGTCAATTTGATATCTGTTTCACTATGTGTGAAGAAACATCCTTCACAAAACCTGGCCCCCTCATAGGAAAACTGATAATCAAAAGTAATGTGGAGGAGAAATTGTTGATTGCCATCCTCCACAACAACGGACAGTCACTGCTATTGTATAAAACCTGCAGGCATGGCACTCCCCAGCCAGCCACGGCACACAGTCTTCAGGGAAAGCATGAGGGTGAGAAGGTTGGGAATTGCTCTGGGGCTGCAGAACTTGGGGAGATCACCGTGCAAATTCTTTTCCTCCCAGCAGCATCACTCTCCCCAACTCACCTCCTTATCTGGGACTTGCTTTCCCTTTCCTCACTTTCTCCTTTCGCAGTCAAGAAAAGCACATACGAGCCCATGCCTCAGTGAAGGTGATGCTGTACCACCAGCCTGGCAGGAATGGACAGACCCAGATCACTTATCTGTAAGAATTCACAGGTTTGTTACTGCATGAGGCTGACTGATGGATAGGGGAGGGAATTAGCTTTTAAGGGACAGAATCTCTGACTTTTCCATCTTTGATCGGCACTATACTCCACATATAGACTTGGTCTGGGAGAGATTCTCCTTAAAGATTTTGCTTAGTGCAAGAAGCATGGAAGATTGAGGCATGAATGTTTTAATAAGTCACAATTTAAAACTGAACATATTGCTGCTTGTTTTCCTCCTAAGGATTACCGAAGAGCTTGGACATGATCTAGAGCCTAAAATATTTTCTGATGACATTTTTCTGTGTGTTCCTTTATCTGTAAAATAACAAGTAAATAACATCTGGTCTTCTGCCAACACCACCAAAAGAGAAACATTCTCCTACTAATCTTCTGCTAATCAATTCTATGATTCTAATTTATTTGGTTTTATCTGCTGGTAGTTTCTACAGAAACCAATGTCACCTCTGATCTCTCTCTGCTACAACCTCTTGTGGCAGCCTGTTTTGCATTTTTTGCCATAACCTTCCATACAAAATTGATCTGTCACGAATAATAGAAGTGCCACAACATTATGTATCTCCATTTCATAACATATGATTCAATATCAAGAACGCTGGCTTTAAAAAACAAAAATCCATACCACTTTTAAAACGGCAAACCCTTAAAAATACTTTCAACTTGGATTCTGAGTGCTGCATAAGTCATTGCAAAACTTCTGGTTAACTAAATAGACAAGAAACGTGGATGCATATCAATGGGGAAATGGCAGAATACACAAAAATAAATATTATTGCAACAAGCTTGTGCAGGCTTATTTTAACAAGCCAAGAAACAAGTAACATAAAGCAAAAGAAAGCAAGAACATTCCACAGCCTTCTAATGAGAAACACCCAACAGTCATACACTTAGTCTGAGATTATGTAAAGTAGCTCTAATTATTGATCTCAGTTACGCACCATGTAATTTTCAATTTTACCTACTTTGTAAGTACTGCTTACAGGAAGTAGAGTGTAAGCTATTTTAAGTGTAACTATTTTTGATGAGGAAAGAGGGAGAGAATGAACAGCTGAAGTAAGGGGCCAGGATCTGCATGCTTAAAAATAACTGTGGGACAAATTCACCACTTAACATGAGCAGTAGAACTTCATTCTTTCTAAAGATTCAATTTCAGTTGCAAAACACATCAACTTTGCAGTGATCACAAGCCACCTACTGAATAAAAGACTTTGGGTTCGAGTACCAAAATCCCATTTCAAGTGATGCCAAAATTTCTGTCCTGAAAACCTTTGTTCGAATATAATTTAGTCTTGATGGTAGTTACTTTGAAGACACACGTAGATAGGAATTGCCTATTCGGCAGCCTTGCTTCAATTGCACGTTTAATTTTGGATGAGGGGATTCCAAGCCATACCTGCCTTCTACTGGGAAATTCCTAACCCTGTCCTTCTCCCAGGGCCATGGTTACACTTCTGAAAGTATCCCAAACTCATATGATTGGGACGGGACAAGAGTAATGAGACTGCTCACCCTTTCCTGTAAAAATGATTTTAAGAGCAAAGAACGGGGAAGAGAAGGTGTCATTGTATCAGAGACACTGTGAAAGTCCAGAGAGCAGGGATCCCACTCTGTATAATCCATACCAGATCACTGCTGCAGTCCCTTGTCTAGCCTGTATCTCTGATACCAGCAACCTCAATTTCTTTTCTTCATGATACCATACCTTCCTCCACAATTGTCTACAGAGCATCCTGCCAGAAGATGTGCAGCTGAATTTATTCTGGCAGAGGAAGGAATTGATCACGGTCATCTGCCGAGGTGAGCAGCTCCAGAGAGGAGTTTTCACTCTCAGAGCTAGGGGAAGCTCAGCGTCAGTTCTGAGCAGCAAGAGCCACCGAGGGAGCCTCAAGCCCTCAACACGACTTGCCCAGGAGCTGGCAGCGCTGCTGATGTGAGCACAGACTCACAGGGGGCTGTGCCAGTCGAAGGAGGTGATCCTCTCCCTCTACTCTGCTCTTGTGAGACCTCACTTGGAGTATTGTGTGCAGTTCTGGTGTCCTCAACATAAAAAGGACATG
>JANHGB010054870.1:0-11927 GCA_026283785.1 Coracopsis vasa
TTAGGCAGCTAAGCAAGAGCAGCTTTCCAATAAATTTAATCAATTGCCGGGTAAAACCTTCAGACTAGTAGAAGATGTGACGTAAAAAGAGAAAACAATGAATTTGGGTAGGCTACAATACCATTCATTTGGCTTTTTTGAGAGAAAAATAAAAGAAAGCACTAACCCATTGTATGCATTCTTCAACAATATTGTAAATGAAGTGTTTAATTAAAAAAAAAATATTTAAAAGTGACAGAAGTCATGCTTATTTTATATGAAAGACTGAAATTAAGTAGTTCCTTAACCTACTAAAGGTGATTTTCCTTGCCAGAAGGACTCCTACCAGGAAACTTAAGGGTAGCTTATCTGAATGTTTTCTAACTGTTAGATGCTATAAATGTCATTCCCTACTGTTGGCACCAGGCTGCCATTTAGCTCTCAGTACACGAAAGAGAGAGTGTCCTTTCCTAAATTTGTTTAAATGTCTAAGGCTACTACCTTGGTCTCTCACATAGTACATTATTTTTTAGAAAACACAAACAAGTGAACCAGCACAACCAAACTCTCTTCAAAACGATTAAAAATAAATAACACCTGAACAAACTTGCTGTCAATTAGCAAGTAGCAGGTTGCTTTGATGATCACATCACAGAAGGGGTATCCACAGAAATTCAATCGCTCAAAAAATCAGTAGTATACCAAAGGCTAGGCAGAGAGACAAAGCAATTATGGAGCACAAGAAGGTTAGTTTTCTCTCCCTTTCAACACTCACTCCCATCCCTCAAGAAAGGGAGATAGAACCAGGCCATTTTCCCCTCTAACATGCTAAAGCTTTCAAATAGCTCCCAGGCATTTTAGAAGCAGTTGTACAGTGTTTGCTTGCCACTTTCAATTAAACATGGTACAGCAGTCTGATGTCACTAGGATCTACTAATAGTAAGACTTTAAGAGAGTATCCAAACTCCAAACAAACTATTCACAGAGGTCTGCATTTTCCAGATAAAGACTGAGGCAGTTTATAGAGACAAGAACAGGGAGAAAAACATAAAGTACTACCTTCCCTGTCTTTAAACCCTCCCAGTGTCTGGTGAATCCAGATAATTTACTGCATATGGCCAAAATGACTGACTTGCAGGATTCTATAAAATCAGTGCCAGTTTTGTGCATTTCCTTAGAGGCAGTACGCATCTGCAGAAGCAAAACTATTAGAAGTCTTGGAGCTCCTAGTAGATTCAGACACCATTGCATTTAAACAAATTCCTTTCTCCATATGCTTTTGTTAAATGAAAGTTTTTCTAGTTGGCCACTCTTTCACATTTAAAATCTTATTTTCAACTGCCTCAATACACAGAGGCCTCAGGAGAACAAGAGCTGAAAAAACTCGCCTTTTTCCTGGGCCGTTCAAAAGCAGGTAGAATGAGGAGCTTCAAGGTGGCAATAGAGATCAGAGCAAAAGTGGGTAAGACAGGGAAAGAAAGTAACGCATTCAAGGACTGATTGCAAAACTAGAATAGAAGGAAAGAGATGGTAGAAAGGGAATAGAAAGGCTTGATAACTAGAAACAAGCAGTCAGCGGAAAGAGTTCTCAAAAGTCTTTGTTTTTCAAATGAATGATTCAATTAATTCTATCCCATAAGAGTTCTGAACTCCAGTTCCCTACAAACATTTGAAATACATTAAGGTACTCACTAGACTCAAATATGGATATTTAACAGAGTTATTAATTTATCTAGCTATTTATCAAGTCCATCCACAAAGTTTAGTCCCAGCATCACATACTTTGATCTATGGAACTGCTGCTTTGATTCAGACTGGTTTAGGATTACTTGAACTGCAACATTATGAAGATCAAACAGCAAAGCACATCTGGAAGATCTCTAGATCTTCTCACTCAACCCCAGATAAAAGGCCTGATCAGCTCCTTCCTTTTCCAAATTGTGTCTTCAATAATTTAAAGAATTGAAGGCCAAAAATTATTTTGAATTTTACAAATGCACAAGGATTAGAAAATATTTGCATGAAAAGTGAGAATAAAATAAAACTTAGTAATCTCATTTATATGAGAAAGCAAAAATAAATATTGCACTCAGTTGTACTCAGAAGGCATAGGATTATCACAACAAAGTCACATCTTCCTGTGTGCACTGCTTATTTTTCATATATGACTCAGAGAATGAAGGAAGGGAGAATCAATCAATCTTACTTTTATTGATAGTGCCTTCTTCAAATCAAGTTCCCTGCCTGTTTTTCACACATGAAGATATACCAGTGTCTCAGTAACAAACAACACAGAGAAATGCTGCTTCTTTAAAATTAAAATTCCCCCAGACTCTTTTTTTAATGTCATGGAAGCTTTTCTATTGCTACGAGGATTTATACATCATTGATTTACAAAACCTTGGTTTTGGTATTAGACTGACTTGACAATATCTCACATACTGAGTAAAATTTAAAAAGCAGCAATGCATGCATTGGCAAATGGCATGCAGACCCAGGCTTGACTGGAAGTTGGAAGGAGAGAGGTGCCTCCTTTCCACATAACTGTGGCCTTTTGGGGTGTTCAACATGTGGTTCTACTCAAAAAAGCCAGTAAGTGCATGATAGTCACTTCATGTAGCTACTGTCATTTCTGCTTCACAGAAGTAAAAGTTTAGTGTCTTCTGCATTGATTTCTTGGTGATGTGGTGGTTTCACAGAGGCAACTAAATCCTGCAGAACTTTTAGACCTGGTAAGTACCAGAAAATAACTCAGCCTTGTCTTAGATGCAGGTGAGATGGATCTGCAGTGCTGTGGGCACTGGACAAGTCCTTTAATTTAGGAAAGTGAGCCTATCTGATGAAAGGCTGTCTCACTTTTGAGAGGCAATAGAAAGACAGATTTTTTTTTATTATTATATTTTTAAGAATTTTAGGTCTTAACTCACAGACCTTCTCAGAGAAAACTTGTTTCCTAGAAATTACTTCACATTTCACAGATGCTCAAGAATTTTTTCTCAGTTCTTTCACTAATACTTCCAAACTCTAAAGTACAAATTATTTTAATATTTCCTCAAATTCATATTTGTTTAAATAGTAAGACATTAGTAGACCTAGACAAAGAGAATTCTCTCTATGACAGGACTAAACAGACTCAGTACAAAAAGAAAAAGGAAGAAAAAGAAAAATTAGGAGGTAGAAAGACTTATCTTTTCTGAAGGTATTCATGGACAATTGAAAGTAACATATGGTTGATGCAACTCAGCAAAAAACTGTCTACTCCATTGCATAAAATACAGCTGTCCAGAGTGCAGCCCCATCCTGTCCCGCATCCATGAAAAGGACAACTGCCCTAATATCCTTGCTGCTTCCATACACAACCAAAACAATCTCAAAAAGACAAAAGGATAGGCCACACACTTTACAACTGACTCTGTGGATAAGAATATAAGAACTCTGACTGCAGCTGGTATTTTTCTGACATTCCATATATGCAATTTTTGAACATTATTTCTTTGGACATTATTACTTTTTATGCTAATGGATAGGTATTTTTCTATGGTAGAAACAGAAGAGTAAGATTAAGTTCCCTACCTTGACTACATCTTTCTCAGCTGTTTTGTCCACACACCATTCCAGTCAAACCATGTGCCAATTCTGAATTAGGCAGAAGCTGAAACAGAGTTAGAACTACTTTTTGTCATCCTTCTACAAAAACCCTACAGCAAGTATGCACAGCCCTAGCAATTGCATCACTGAAAATGCAGCTCAGCTGTGAACCCAGTATATGGAGCTGACTAGGCCCTCACACACACAAACTGAAATCTTAGTAAGAAGCAGAGCAGATGCAGTTTAATGGTGAAATGATTGAAAATATAAAAAATAAACACTTTACCAATTGTAAAGATACAATTTACCAATGTAAGGACAATATTTCTTAAAGTTTTCCTTTCCCAAAGCTTTTATTAATTTTTAAACTGACGCGTCTTTTGTGAGATCAAAACTCAACTTTTGATCAATTTTTATTTTGAGATACCTTCCTATGCTGAATTGCATTCAACAAAATTAAGCTCATATACAGCTCATATAGCTGAAATATAATACTTTATGTGAAAATGTCTTGTTTCATCAGCTGCATCAGAATGTTTGCACCAGCTTTTACTTTAAGTTTGCATTACTTCTTGATAAATCTCAAGCTTCCTTTTCTCCGAAGATTAGCACATCTCCTGTAAAATTATAGTATCCCAAGGGAGATAATTTAATTACCTGCAATTCTGGTTGTTTGGGTTTTTTTGGTCAGATTTTGTTAACGAGCTCCTCTTTTTCACTCACAGCTCCTCCAAACTGAAAGTGTTTAAGTAGGTAGTTTAGTCATGATGTTTTGATTTCAGAACTGATTTGGGGTGGGATGGGTATAGTGGTTCTGTTCAGATGCCTTTCTTTAAGTACTAATTGTAGATAATCTACTGTAAAAAGCTCACAATTTATCACAGTTTCTGCTGTGGCATTTCCCTTTAGCCCAAGGATAAATCTAACTCTGGCAAATGTCAGGAATGCTCCTGTGATACAGGTGATCCTACAATAATAAAAATCAACAGCTAAAAGCAGACTTTATTATAGATATTCATTATGATACTTATAGCCTGTTATAAATTTTCATCTCATTCTTATTTAACAAAGGCTATATATTACTATCCTCTACATCACTGTGACCAATACCAGAAGACCATCTTGAGTTATGATATGCTATATACATAATCATTTTTACAGTAAAGCTAAATGCATAAGTGATCATATTGAAATCATATCTAAAACACTGAAATGGGTGCTAATATTTTTATATCATGACAAGGATCTGTACCACAGCAAAGTCAAAAGAAAGTTAAAGTCTTTAATCATACTTGGACCATTATATATCAGAATGCAACAACCAATCAACTAAACGTTTGTAAAAATACCTCAGCAGTGTGCAACACTTCACTTTTTACCAGAATCAGAGCCATCATCCTGATACCATCCCGACAGCCACCAGCAACGCTATTTTCTCAGTTTCTCAGGTTGCCTACAGTGATTTTGTTGAAGTCAAGCACAGCCAGTTTTCCAAAGAATAAAGTTTGTCTCTTGTCTGGAACATGCTGAACAAAGCTTCAGCAAACATGGACATAATGACATCACATAGCATACATAGTGCCAGGCTAAGGAATACAGAAAATTAACGCTTCTCATCTTCCCATTATCTTAGCGTATTTATTTTCTGACATTCTTTTTGCTGGGCAGATATATCATTATTTTAGTTGGAAATTACATTGAAATAGCTGCCCTAACATGTTTCTTTGAGTTTCCTGTCCCATCCTGCCCCCTCTCACCCAAACAAAAAAGATCCAAAGCTTTCCTTTGGTAAAAGAGAGTGCCTTTTCCATGTTTCCCAGGACAGTCACCAGTCATGTCAAGCATTGTCCTGAAACCCAAGCAGAAATTACTTTTTATTTTGTTTCCCATTTTACATTCCTTAGAAACACTGCCTTTGTCTCTGCATGAAGGAAATTCTTATTTACAGTTGCAGCTCTGTTGATTTCTCTCATGACAATGTCAAGCTGTTTATATATAATAGGAGTAGCTGAGCCCACTACTTTGTCACCAATACACACTTTTTCAAGAACACAGACTATGGAAACAAAGCTTTGCATAGAAAAGTTTTCTTTGATTTTTGTCATCTTTGAGCCACTGTTTAACCATCATCACTTTTTTAGATGTGTCACTGGATACTTCAGAAGTAAGGAAATCAACTGTGTTCTCCCAGTTGTTGTGTGCGCAATATGTTGTCTCCAGTCCGGAAAACCATCCTGCCAGAACAACTCCAAAGGGAGTATGCAAATCCTTTTCAGCAATACTATTCACCATAAAACATAAGAACACTATCTGAATACATCAGGTAAGTGAAAAATAATTTTGTTCTGCTCAGGCTAATCTCTAGTCTTTAGTATAAACTCACAGCTACATGAGTGCAATGAGAAAGAGTATGCAATAAGCAAAATGCTCCTGAATAAGAACTTTCAGAAGTGTCTATATTCTTCCATTAAAATCAACATTAAGATAGACATTACAGGGAAATTTGGGGTTGTTTTTTTTCCCCCATAATATTATTTATCAGAAGGCCACAATTTATATCAATGCTAATTTTAGAAGCATTGGTTTTACACTTCTATTTCACAGCAATAAATGGGCACAAGGACACCTGCTTCAGAAATCTTTGCAGTTCTGGAGTTCCACCAAAAATTAGAGAAACTGATGATTGTTCAAAGGAACTATTTTATTTTTTTATAGTGGTCACATATTTCAGGGAGAGTTTCTTTAGAATCAGGGTATGATTAATTGCTAATGTATTTAAGGATGTCAAATAACGTGACAATTAAGACAAATGGACATTGCACAAAACATACTAAATCCTTTGAGAATTCTAATACTGTTTGCATTACCAGTCACTTCAACACTATAAATCCTCACCAAAGATTTCTTACCAGTTATACCACTGTCCCAAGCCCTGAAAAATATTAACCCTAAGGGCAGTTGGAAACTCTTCACTGTATTGTCATTGCAAAACTTGTCTTCATGTAAGCTGTACGCATAATGACGACACATTAGATCTTCCCTCTTCCCACAAGAGACTTGTTATAGATAAAGCAATTAGACCATCATTGGTCTATTCTAAACATTAAGCAGAAAGCCTCTCCTGTTGATTCACTTCATATTCCAAGTACATATGGACACAAAGTATAGATTCACTCCATTACCAGTACGTATGCTCTACGGTCTTAGGAAACAGCGTTCTGTGGCTGGAAAAGGCCAGGTTCAGTGCTCAGGATGGCCACTGGCTCTCTGCATTATCTCAGGGAAGTCACTTGTTCTAAAAATGGCCAATGACTTTAGAGTGTCAAATCTGGCATTTCTTCAATGTAGTTTTCAGAAACCACCAATTTCATTCAGAAATACAGGTAAGGTCTCTATCATTTGGGCAGGAGAGTGGGGGGCAGCTTCAGCAGAAGGGGAAAGGTAGAAAGTCTTGGGTGCCTCAAGTCAGGTCCTCCAAAAACAGCAGCTGTTTTGAGGCCTTGAATTCCCTTGTCAGTCTCTTCAATCTATAAAATGGAGACAAGAACATTTCACTCCTGCCCAGGAATTGTGTGGATAAATACATTCCTGTTTGTGAGACACTTAGATAAGGTAGCTAAGGGAGCTATGTAAGTTGATAGATTTCTTGATCTTAAGGAACTGTACTCTTGAAAGATGCAGCTTGACTGAGTTATAAATGTCCATATTATTCACAATATGAAACTGTGAAAAGATAAAAAACATTCTAATGATATCTGAGATCAGGAACTCCGTTTCCCCCCCGTACTTTGAGGACTCTGTCCCTTTGGAGATGGCATGTCTTTCAGTAAACAGGATTCCCTATTGTTTTCTTCCCTATTCTTTATAATGTAAATGTAACCTCATTTATTTATTTATTTTTTAGTCTCCCAGGCCTCTTTTCATCTGGCAAAATGGCTGGGGAGGGGGTGGAGGGAAGAGGAGCTGAAAGAGGGGGGTATTTAATAATGTCCTATTAATCACAGTGCGCTATCGGCAGGCTTTAACCCTGTTCCAATTCTTTGATTGCTTTTTAGGGATTAGAGCAAACTTCATCCATTACATTGCAAATGGGTAAATTTGAGTGATATGTAAACAAAATATAGATAGGCAGATAGTGCATCGATATATGTGCAGAGTATATACATGCATTTATACAGCTGGTACACACACACACACATATAAAAATAAGCTACATCTCCCTGTATGCCATACGAGAAAAATCAAATCAAGGCACGGAGAAACTGAAAAAAACCTACATGTATCATTCACCTGATTTCAATTGTGACTCCCTTTGAACCTCGGCCAAATCATTTTGTACATTAAAAATTGGTCAGGGATGATAAGATTCCATTTTCATGGTTGGTAATGCAGAACCGGTGAAAGAATACAATTACAGACCCCTGAGTAAACTCTGCGAATGTCAACTTGATGTAAATGATCAAGTGTCGACAAAGGGCTGGTGGGAGGGGGGGCAGGCAGAGATGGAGGGGAAAAAGAGAAGGAGAGGGAGAAACAGAGAAAGCTTAACTTCTTCAGCAGCCTCTCACTCAGGGATGTGCCAGCACTTTCCCAGTCCCAGCCCTTTGGGACTCGACCTTTCTGAGCCAACAAGATGCCCTGAGTCTCCCACGGCTACCACCGTCATTGCCCTGGGCTGGGACCTCCCTTGCCTTGTCAGGGTTGTGACACAAGTGACCTGCCTCTGCCTCCAGCAGGTCAACAAAAGCAAGCAGCCAGGACAAAGAATTCCTGCAAAACAATAGCATGCCTCCACATAAATCCTGCAAGAGCCCAACAGCGAGGGTTTGCACTGAGGGACTGTCAGACCCCGACCCATGCACGGAGCGGCTCTGAGACTGCAGGTGCGAAAGCCCCCAGTGTGGCCCCCAAGGCCTCCCACTGCCTTCCTGCCTCAGCCCCTTGGTTGCCCAGGCCCCAGGCAGCCCTGCTTGCTTCTCTTCACCTTCCCTGTGAGCATCAAGTTGATGCCATAGCAACTTCTTTTTATATTGAGCTGACATAGGAATCTGAGGAAGGATGCTGTGACCAAGTGGACATACAGAGGCTCAAGGAGTGAAAAGGAGGCAGAAGTGCTCATTGCACATTATGGAAATCAATGGTTTGAGAGCTCCAAGAGCACGATCTGTATATTCCTTACACCTCCTGACTCCCAAATGAAGTGGATAAATGCCTTGTCTTACAGGCCAGTAAACTGAGGCACAGAACAGTGAAGGCACTTAACTGTCTTCCCAAAACGAGTCTTGAGCTGAGGACTGAGTGCTGGGCACCTGTTTCCTCCAGCTTCATGCTGACCACTAACCCAAGCTGCCTTTTGGTGATAAGGAGAGAGGGTTCAAGTCCAGGTCATGGCCAAATTGCATCTGGTCCCCCACTGCAGTAAGCAGAACAACTCTGCAGTGAACTCCTTGGAGGGGAACACATATCCAAAAGCCTTGTGCCATTTGTGAGCTGAAAACAGGTACAATATTTCCATTTATCTTAGAATTATCACCTGAGCTGATTAAAGCAGTTATCAACCTCAGTTGTTCTTTACATGTCACTTTTGTTTCACATTTCCAATGTTTTTCATCTGTGCACCGCATAAATTATTGAAACATTATTTTATTTATCCATTCCCCTGTGACAGAAATAGGTTCTCTGAAAGCAAACCTTGCCCTAATCAGTTTTGTTTATCGTGGTTTCTCTCCTCAATATTGCCACTGCTTTGGGGTTAGTGAACACTAGTTTTCTTTTGTGGAGAACAAAAGCACTGTAGGCTGATAAAAACAGGGTGCTGAATTAAAGGTTATTCCAAAATACATCATTAGTGGCTAGAAAACAATAGGCTTGTAAAACTTTTAGCAAGTTGGGTGGGAAAAGAAGATAACATGCTGAAGTTAGACAGGATGGGGACTGTCTTAACCCCAGCAGCCCTGCTTTCCATTGAGCCCTAACCTCAGCACAAAACTTGCTTGGTTCAGAACTACCTCCAGAATTGGCCATCAAGAATATGAGACAGTGAAATAAGCAAGTCCCAGGGTGCCAATATATGGGCTTAGGTTTATACCTTATATAAAAATGGCAAAATAGTATTGTCCATTCCTAGCCTGTACTCAATTCTTTTTATATACTAATACATCAATAAAACCCTATCACCCTACCAAAGCACTGTTACAGAAGCACCCACTTAAAATGCTGCCTTTTTTCCTCCTCTTGAGTGTTGTGCATGCCATCCTAATTATAAGCAAAATAAAATTAAGCAATGGTATGCACACAATGTCTTACTAAAAAGAAATAGCATAATCAAGTTTGATGTAAATGTGACACAACTTGCTTAGTTGGTCTAAACTCTAGGTACTGTACTTTAAATTAGCTCTGCACAAAATACTCGAGCAATATTATTAAAGAGCCAAGTGACGTTCAGAAAGTTAGCAGGACTGTTCTGGTTTTGAAGCACAGTTTCAAATAAAATGAATTTTAAACAGTTCAAAACGTTGCAATTTCTCACCTGCACATATGGTTTACGACAAATTTGAATACTGAGTGTTATCTGAATCTTAAACTCTGAACCACTGTACACAAATACACTTAGGGGGGTTGGGCCCTGCAGTCATATATATTTGCTTCTCAGGCTAAAATTATTTGAATGGTTATTATTTTTCTCTTTTTTGCTCCCTTGATTCTACATTCATGGTTCCCCTAAATGACACAAAATTCTATATTGAATTTTTCCTCCTATGTCACAAAAAATTAAACTGGACCGAACCCATTAACAACGAGAGTTAAGTCAATGCATATCGCCCTTTCACAGACTTCACTGAACATTGCCAGTCTTTGCAGATCAGTACAGAAATTTATATATAGTTTGTCTTTACTGAATGTAAGAAAATGAAAACATTTTTTCTATGTTCTATTCATATAATGAGAAAGATCTCGATTAACATGGATTGAATCTACATGGCATTCTTACAAAATACAGCACAATCTATTTCAGCAAATGCAGAAATGACCATTTTTATCTAACATTGCTGAAGCATTCTAGATTTGACATAAAAAAGACGCAGCTCTAATATTAGATTTAAATAGTGCAAATTACTGCACATGTTAAATAACTATTCCCTTGTGTATTTATAGCTTTAGGTTCTGAACTTGCTGTCTTGCATATTTTTCACACAGTCATTTCAAAAAGTTTTCAATCTCTTTACTGATATTTTATTCTTAATAATGTTTAACACAGTTATTGTTGTTCCACTGAAGATAATTTACAAATATTATTTTGTTAATAAAGGTGGTGGACAGTTTTATTCTGTTCAAACCCTCTTATGGCAAATACTTTTTTAACCAAGTAGTTTCTTTTGGCAATTCAAATCCTTTTTTTTTTTTCCTATTTTACGTTTTTTAAAATATACATGCTTAATTTGGAAAATAAAAAAATAAAACTGCACCAAAATTGGGGAAGATGTCATTCTGGTCTGATTTGCCAATTACACCTTACCACAAATTTATAGGTAGTTGAAAACCTTTTTATTTGAACAATTCTGAAACAAGCTTTTTAGGGAATACTAATATTTAATGGAGATGAATGGTACACCTAGCAATACAAACACACAGCAGCAAAAAGGAGTAGTCAGCATTTCCAAATCTAAGTCTGGGAAACTTATTCAAGTTCACATAAAAAAGGGTAGCCTACCTTACACAAGTTACAATCTGGTTTTGGCAAGGTGGATACAGCTCCAGACCCAACAGCTGGGCACCACAGGACAGCAGAGGGGAACCCCATTGCAGGTGCTGTGTCCAAGCTCTGACTGGCTGGACTCAGCATTCTTCTGCACTTCACCTTCAGAGATAACTTTACAGACTTTGTAGTGATTTTTTCAGAGATGTTTTTGTTTGTCTTTACATATTCTAAACCACAGAGATAAAAACCAGTGCTTTAAAAAGGCACTTAAAAAAGAAAACAAAACCGAGAAAACACTCAAGGTCTCACAGTTATGGCTATTTCTGTGTATTGAGCAAACTGATTGATCTAATTACTGAAGCCCTAGAGAACCACCCCTTGGGAAAGTCAGCATATCCGTTTGCTGGCATATAGTATCTCATGGTCACTGCTGAAAAAGCGATAAGGAGCTAAGGAATTAAGCTGAAGAGCTTTCACTGTCTATCATGTGTTTCTGGACACAAATACTCACAAACCTTTGCCCAAGTCTACCTGCTGCTACAGAAGGAGGGAAATTTTTTGAGTCTCTGTCGGACAGCTATGCACCTACTATAGCTAGAAGAACAGCAAGTAAAACCAGTGAGCAATAGCTGCATACACAAGAGAAAGTAACATGCAGTTC
>JANHGB010054870.1:12027-23011 GCA_026283785.1 Coracopsis vasa
CAGACTAAGATTTGTTATTTTGAAATTTCAGAAAGTTTATTAAATGGATTCTCTCCCCTTATTTTAGCCTTTCAAAATAGAAATGCTTATATTATTATCCCCAGATTGAGGCTTTAAAGATATGGCAGTACCTGGGGAATAATGAACAAAGTTTTGTTTCTTTGGGCAAGGACTGTCTGAAATGTCAGTGGCTTGTGGGTATAATAAATTTGAGATTTTCTACAGCAATGAAAAATCTTAGGTTTTGCTTCATCCACATTTCTATTCAAGAAAGAATTCTAAAATCTAAGTAGCTAATAATTGTAAAATAGTGTAAAAATTATCCTGAAGAAGTAGTTTTGTTATAGAAGTGCATTTATGAATCAAGTTCTCAGTAGTTTATTTCTATATCCTGCAGTACTAAATAGAAGATCTTCTACTTTTCATATTGTAGGGACAAGTTTCTCTAGCTGGTTGTAGTAAAGGGAGCAATTTTTATATGTACACCTCTGCAGGTGAAATATAAGACCGAACGGATGGGTTACACATCTTAGAAGCAATATGTTCTTAACAATTTTTCTTTACGATTTTTTTCTTAACAATTCCTGAGTCAGAGCCAGTTTTAGGTGGGAAATAATTCTAAATCTTTTTATACATGAATGATGTACAGATATGTTTTATTCCAGGCAAAATATTCACCGCTATTAAGAAAACCTAGTAGATAAGTAGCAGATGAGTTACATGGAACTGAGGCCCTTTCTCACTGCCCACAAGCCAGCAGCTCTGGTGCCCTGGGGTTTGTCTTCCCTCTGGTATGAACCCCTCAAAAGCAGTGAACTTCTGAAGTGCAACACAAAAGCCTGAAGGAAGAAACACTAGCAGAACAATCTGCCATCTCTCAAATAAAGAGAATATATAAAGGCAATGTAATGTATTTAACTTCCTAAAAAGAGGCTGGTTTATTTGGAACACCTACAGTGAGCCACACAGTGAAGCATTTGTAATAGTCAAACACAGAGGCTTAAGGTGTTGGGAAAGGAAATGGCCCATGAAAGAGTGGTCTATAGAGTTAAATCCCTAAACTAGGCTCAACTCACAGCCAATTTTGAAAACAGATTTCAGGTCAGGAAATAGTAGGGAAAAAGTTTAAGTGAATGTCAAACCTGATAGCCCTCCTCCACAAGAAAAGAAAAAGTAATTCATGAACTCAGCAAAGGATTAAAAGGCAGTTCGGGTACCACTACACAGCTAAAGAAAAGCAGATCAGAGTGTATCCTTGGGCATTGGATCCCTGATAGTCCATACTTTGATGAGGACTCACCTTTGGGTTTTGTTTTAGAGCTCCAGCTCACTATCCAGAAGGCAAACATGGCCTGGCTCTAAGGATAAGTCTCTACATGTACCACCATTTCCAAAGACTATCCCAAGTTTGGCATTGCCTACCCTGCGAAGTCCTCCAGAACCATTCCAGCAATCTTCATGCCTCAAAAGCCTCTTCATATTGTTTAGTCCTGCCATTCCTCCTCCTCCACAAGCACCTAGAGACCTCTCCTTGCTAGTCCACCACTCTCTTCTGAAGATACTCAAGAGAAAATAAATCATAAATTCTCTCACTAAGGCTCAAGGTTAGTCTATGTGTGCAAGTGCTCCATCCCCAGACCAGAATGTCCCCTCAGCAGAAAGCCCTGGGTTAACCTCTACCACAGCTGTTGAAACAACCAAGCACTGCAATTAATAGTGGAAGTCTATTACTTTCACCCTGTGAAACAGGGTGGATACTTTCATCTTAAATGGCCATTGCATCTAAAATTATGTCTTCACTCAAGAATTAAAACTTTTAAAATTTTAACTATTTTTCTGAGTCACCCATGCTCACCCAGTAACATTGTCATACTGCAGTACTACACCCAAAATGATACATGTACTAGTTCAATACACGTGTGCTGTTAGAACTGTTTCCAGAAGAAATCACTATCAAGAATGGAAAACAGGTATCAAAAGGGAAAGGGCATTTCCCAGATAGGATCTGAACTCTCAAATATACTTGGGTTTGGTTGAAAACAGCCTTCAGGTGTCAGTGCAATACCAGTCTTCTCTGTATAGCTCATTGGCAATGAGATGAGCAAAGATACGGTTGGAAGGAACTCTGGTGGTGATTTGTTAGTGATTTTGATTAAATTTAGTGTAGTCACATGGTTGCTGTTGCATTTTTATCCTTGGATAATTATGGAGTCTGCTCATTTTATGAGATGTATTTTTAAGAGTTTATCAGTGGCTTGGGATGAGTGCTCTTTTGTTTAGTGATGTATAAATTTGAATAATAATAAATAAAGTAAAAGAGAACGAGGGAAGGGAGGAAGCTGAAGTCTGGGAAGATGCCCCGCTATGTGTGTCTGCTGCATTTGATCGCAGCATAGACGATACAGTAGCGGACATTATAGAAAGCTCTAATATAAATCAGAGTATATAAATATTAATTGCCATCTACTAACTGTGCACTTTACTGGGGCATATTGATGTTTTCAGTCAAAGGCTTATGTTATTAGCGTACACTAAATGATCAGTCTCTTCCCTTTACGCAGTTCTAATATTTTGTCAAGCAGACACCAGGAAACAAGATTCTGACAGTGTACCATGACGCTGCATTACAGCAACATATGGGTTCACTTCAGCTTTCCCCACTGCTGCACTGTGTTAGCCTCACACTGTGGAGCACCACCATGCTTCTCCATGGAGCAGACCAAGCTACAGACACCCTCCACACAGGCACTTTCCAGCCAAAGAGTATGGGGGAGCTCATTATTGCAGATGTACTATATCATCTCATTAACATCACAGCAGCTAAACATTAGGCATCCTGTCTTTGCTGCACTAATCGTGGTGTTGAAGAGCTTTATGACTTTTTTGGAATACCGGCAGAATCACCTGGGCACTCGAAGGGTTTGCGCTCACCTTCTGGTTCAAAATCAACTGCATTCAGGACAAACATATTAGAGGGAAAAATTTAGGTTAACCATCATTATTAAAATAACACTGACTTGCACAATTTTGAAATATTAAAAAACTTCTTAATCATACAAAAATTCAAAGCAAAGAAGGTATGCAAAAATGAAAAAGTCTGAATGGATTAGTTAATGTTTAAGAAGCCACAAAGAACCTTCCCCCCACCTTCTGTCAAAATGACATTAAAATCAAGACATCCCTATGTAAAGTCTGATTTTGACAAAGATGCATTTTCCACTGATATAATATTATGTAGGGGCACTTGTAATTAACACGAAGCAGTAACAAGATGTTCTCTTTTAGGTTACAGTGTTACATTTGAGATAAGTTTTATTTCTTTTACGACAGTATAAGGCAAAGTGTCTTGCGACTGCGCTGTAGTATCACTCAGCACAACTAAATTGTGTGGTAATAAGTGCGTATGTCAGGCATTTATTCAGGTTTTACTGTGGACTTGTGCTGTGGGTCTGTGTTTTGTATCAGACGAGTGCAAGCTGCGTATCGGTGCTGTTGCCCGTGTTTCACTGCAGTTGTTTGGCTTAGGTGTTCATGTTTGGTCTGGGTTGCTGTACAGCTATGGTGAGTGATGCCAGGACCCTACCGTCTGTGCAGCTGAGTACAGCCTGCTTCTGCTTTTATCTATAAACATGCAACATGCCACCACACTTTGTGGCTGCACTGAATGGCTTTAATGTATGTTACGACAATGCTGCATTGTGCTCAGTATTATTGCTGCTTGCTCTGTACCACAGGCATGAATTTAGCTGTGTGATTATGCTATATCACTGAGCTCGGCATTGCCCAGTTGTGCCAGGCTTACATCGTGTGCTGTGTGTTAAAGTAATGTTGACAGTGCTGAACAGCAGCATTTGGCATTTTGCAGTTCTGCTGTATCCGTGTAAGGTGATGTCAGGGCTTTGTGCGGTACGTTGCCAGGCTGGGCTAGGGGAGCACGGAGGGCTCCTTGCTCACCTTATGGGGAAGTGCAGAATTGATGTTATGTAACCTGCACTTTGTGGTTCGTTTGCATTAGTGCTGTGTGCTCTTTGCTGCTTGATTGTGGGGTATTAATGTCAGAATCCTCCATGATCTACTGCCATGTGGTTGTGGTATAGCCTCTGATAAAATCATGGCTTGGTTTCTTAATAATGCAGAATTTTAAGAGACAACAAAATGTATAGGAATTGTTCTATATTAAAAATGCAACATAATTGTATAATTACAGTATTTTCATCATGCTAAACAGATTGGCTGGGTTATTTCAGATTCTTTAAAGTCGGGATGGCATCAGGCCTACAGTATTTCTAAACTGTTTTGCCCGTCTGCAGTTGTATAATGAAACACCACAAATTCTACCCGGCAATACTTGTGCTTTCTAAGTGCTGCATTACGAGCATAAAATTACCAAATGTACTGAACACACTTACCAACACTGAACTAAAATCTCTTAACTCTCACCCACAAATTAAGTCTCCACAGATCCTTTTTTACAATGCTGAAGTAATAAATACATATATATTCATTTCTACAACCATTTTAAGAAATTAGAAGGAAACCCACACAGTAGTTTAGCAGTTAATTTACAACTGTGCAGCCTCTCAAGTAAGTATGTAAAACAAACACACATCACTTATTTCCCTCATTTGAAATCCCTGCTCCCCAACACACAGACAGACAGACTTATACACACAGATCACTACAGCCCAAATTGGACATCAGAGAAGAAACTAGGACTTCTTTGCTATCATCCGTGATTGCCCTGAGGGTTGAGGAGTGGCCAATTTACAGCATGAATATAGTCTGGGGATACATGAATCATGAATCATGTTTGATGTATGGAAAGGCACAGCCACTCTGAAAGGCTGCAAATGCAGCCGTCTGCTTTTTAAGTTAAAAAAAAACCAACCCTGCTTGCAAAACAACAACAGCAGAGAGATGAAATACCTGGGAAATATTATTTAAAAGACACCATCTTTGCCTTTTTTTCTTTTTTAATTGGGTTGGAAAGGGTTACTTCATTATGCAGCAAATTAGAAAATTCATAATTTATCATTGCACCCAGTCGAAATGCCACCCAACTGAGTCGCACCCCTGTGAAAACCATCACATAGTAACAAACTGTCAAAGCCTGCTGCAGCCGACGGGCAAAATTAATATGCAAATGTATGCAAGAAATTAAAAAGCAGAATTACCCAGGCAAATGAGGTAGCTATACTTGAATTGTTAGAATTATGAATAATTACTGCGAATTTTCTGCTCCTAATATAACTTGTTTTTTGATAAACAAAGACTTAATTATCGAGATGCGCTGGAGAATTTCCGTGGCGCTCATTAATCTTGCAAAAAAAACAAGTCCCTGGTGCCCAAACCGTAATGAAGAGCGCGTGCCCTGAATCTTCAGAAAGATCAGAGGCACCAGGGTGCCAGGGCTGGAGAAAAAAAATGACAGTGCCAATGTCCCCTCCTGTACCCTGGAGTGTCATAACGTCTTCCACTAACTATCAAAGGGACTTATTTATGCCAGCAGCTGAGCTATAAGTCCAATTTACGATGCCTTAAGCAGTGGTGAAATGATCTGTTGATGTGCTAAGGAAATGCCATCTTGCAGTAGCTCGATTTGGTCCCAATGATACCAACACGATGAGGACCCTCCGCTCCTCTGCTAATGGATGCAGCATGACAGACCATAATACACAAGAGGGACAATCTTTTAGGACCAGTCTCAACAGTCCTCCGTTAATCTTGGTTCTGCAGCACCGTGGTGTCCATGGGAACAAGGGCATTATCATAAGCACTGGTTTTAAATGTTCCCATTAGGGATTGCAATACAGAGGAGAGATGCATGGGGTGAGAGGGCTACGGGAGACAGTCCACTATTAGTTTACATTTTTTTTTATGACCTGGATTCAAACCATAATGGGTGGTTCGGAGAATTTTCTCTTCCTAAATAACATAAAGAAAACAACAAAAGGAAGAAGCAGCTAAGTGTACAGTGTGGTGCTGTGCTGCATGTTTATCTTCTGTTTTTACAGCTAGAAAATCAGCTTGGCCCTGGTGGGCTGAGATAATTTACCATGAGAAAGCAAAGGGAAAATAACCCCAGGTACTCTCAGCACAGACCAAATCGAACCCGCTGTGAGCTTATTATTACTTAAAAACTGGCATCTAAGTGGAAATGACTGACTCTCTGTCATTATCCCTATTACCACCATGATAAACCCAAGCAGATGATAAGGCGAAATTACAAAACATCAGTTCTGGAGCTTGGAGGCTACTTCAGAACCTCAAGACAGACTGCTTTTTCAAATGCTTCCTTCTCTGCATTTAAGTCACCAAATTTCCTGATGCCTTGATGAAACCATTTCACTGCATAGGCAAATTGTCACCTTTTGAATCAGGGCATCTGTCATTTTTATACAAGGGTCTACCACTCAGTCACTCTAGCTCTTAATCCTCAAATTTCTCTACACACACAGAGTGGCTACAGTACCGTAACATTTGAAATTTCACTCTCACAAACTGCATTACACTTAGAAAGGGGAAGGATGGGACGACAACTGCCTCATAACTGACAGAAAAGACTCCCCTCCTGAGCTCTGGGCTTAATTTTTTCAATCAGAAGGAGGAGTGGCTTGCCTGGGGAGGAAGAGTACTTCAAAGTGAGAAGGGAGTGAATGGAGAGTACAAAAAGGTACTTTCAAGATCTTCCATCCTCCTCTCAACCTTCACATTACCAAGGCAAAGAGAAGTACATTTCCCCCACACTTCCCATCTGCTTCCTTCCCCAGCCTCTCCTTGCAGAAGAGTGACAGGCATACCAGCATGGAGTGCTGCAGCCTCGTCTCCAACAGCTTCTCCCTGGTGCAACAGAGCTGGAGGGGACTCAGAAAGGAAAGTGTTGCCTAGGTCTGAGCATGTTACATCTGGCTTAGCAGACTGATAATTCACCTCACCTGTTGTCTGGAAAAGAGAGGTTTATTATAAAAGGAGAAGTAATTGTGCCTGACATGGTTGCCTGCCTCCATGCTGCTCAGTGAGCAGGACAGCTGCTAGAGTTCTTACCAATATAAACTTTTTTTTCATCCCAGGGATAGGGGACTTTAATTTTTCAGTCCTGCTATTGCCAAGGCAAGTTTCATACAGAGTGTTCACCACTTACATGCAGTGGTGTCACAGCCCTCTTAATGACTTACCACCTGGGCCTCAGCCCACCAAGCACCATGCTGGGGCAGCTCCTTGGATCCCAAGACCCAGTGGTATGATGCTACCAAAGCAGCTGCCATCTCCATCTATTTCAGAGCATGGAGTAGGCAGGATCATGTCTGTGTTGACACTAAGACCTGTTTCTCAGCTAATGGCCACAGTGTAAGTCTAAATATTTTATGCTGACAAAACCTCAGGAGGCATGATCCTGTATGGAATGAGCTTCTGAAAAAGCCTCCAAGAAACACAATTTCCTTCAAGACTGGTTTCTTGCTTTACAAAACCACTTCAGTACAAATCACTGCATCTTTCCTACACCTCCTTCATGAGCGTGCATTTAATTGTTTATAACAGAAAAAAAATATGAGATTTTAAATTATATTTCTTTTTATCTTATTGAAGAGTTGGGAAAACCCACAAAAAAAACCCCTACTGAGCATGTTGGTAGAGGCAATTTACCTGTCCAAGAAGTTAGGAAGCAGCTTCAAGAAACAAAAAATTTGCTCATAGTGAAGCACTTGTGACAACATGAAAATCACCCTTACTGCACAGTTCATCCAGCTGCTGCAGGAAAATGAAGCTGGAGTATGGAGAATGGGTTGGCCAACAGCTACTACTACAAGGAACACAATAAATAGTAGCTCAGACTCCACCTATGCCTAATAATACTTTGCATTTGCAATTGTTTATTACCGTTAGCCAAATTTTGCACAACAGAAAATTACATGAGGAAAGGCTTCGGTAATTCACTCAAAGTCACTGTCACAACTATTATTTGGCCATTTATTAGAGGCTCCACCCTCAGGCTGACTCTGTCCCAGGCATTATTCCAAAAAAAGGGAAGGGATCAAAGTGTGCAAGATGGAGATAATTATTATCTGTGGCCAAAGACTGTGTGGTTTAGATTTTTCACAACCAGCCTTTGGTCTTAGTAAACTGGAAACAGGATATAAGCATATCCTCTGCAAGGGCCTGGGACACCAGTTGCAAAGAGAACTTCCCTCCTATTTCCCACCATTACCACATCTAGCAACACACAGAGAAAAAGATCTACATATATATGTGTATTCATATAAATATGTATGAATGTATGTATGTTCCTGACACAAACGGGTGCATAAGGGAGGGTGGGCATGAAAGACAGAAGAGGGTTTCTCAAAATGTTTGTGTCACGTTTGCAAGCTGTTGCAACAGGACCTGGCTGACAAATCAGATGAATTAGTTTCCAGTAGAAGAGACTGAGATCATGAGAAGGTAACCAAAATTTCAGGTCCATATGAACATGTTACCACTTGGGTTTATGCAACACCAAGCCTCTTTTAGGCAAATGTAGATGTTCTCAATCCAGGTCAGTGTGCTACCACGGCAGAGCAGCACACACACCATGTGCACCTTTCTGACACAACAGTTGTTCAGCTTGCTGCAGAAATCCCAAAAGAGGCTAACAATTTACTGAATTTAAATAACAAATAGTTTGGGGGTAGAAGAGCTGCACTTCTAGTTGTCAGCTTGAGGGTCTTTACAGTGCTGAAAAGAAAAAAAGACTTCAATTTATATTATTCCTAGTGACCCACATACCACAAAACATCTGCTGACAACATGGTTGGCTTCCTGCCCAAGTTCAACTATGAGCTGTCTCCAGCTGATCATCTTTGCCCTCGCCATAATCCAGAGAGTCCACAACAATCAAAGGTGATAGTCAGGGATGCAAAAAGCAATTTGACCAGTTGAATAAGCACAAACGTGCATAAACATGCACAAACACGCACACACATACCTCTATCATAAACCTGACCTTAAGAAAGAAAAAAAGAAAAAAATACAATCATAAATATAAATCATCAGATTAAGATTCTTCATTAGAAGTAAGAGCTTAGCATGATCCTTTGTGTTTGCAAAACTTGGGTTGTTTAAAATTTTAGGTCTTAAAGATATGCATGCACAATATGATTAGACAAAGCACTGGAAACAAATATAAAGCCCCAAGAAATACCTTTTGTACTGTCAAGTTCCACCAATGTATTAAGCACAGTATTATTCTGTTTATAGAGATAGAAACAATATTTCTAGCAGCATTTGTGTTCCGTCCTTTTTACATCTGAAATGGCATTACCCTGTCATGCAAACACATTGATGTAACTTGACTGTCAACCTCCCCTTTCATTGTTTGTGGTTATTACTTTTTTGTTATTATTTTTATTCAAATCAGTAATTACTCCAAACTTCCAAGATTCTTCAGCTTTCTTTGTTCCTGCATTTAAGTACTCATTCTCTTTTTTAAATGCATCTGACTGCTTAGAACACAGCCATAACCATACCTGATATTGTTCAAATTAATAGTAACTCATTTCTGATCATAAGGGTTTTTTGCACTTTGTATTACAGATCTAAGAAACCTTGTGATGCAATTCAAAAAGCTGTACAGCAGTATCTCATTTTAGTGTTACCAACAGAGAGTACTTGTTATTCTGCTGTACTTTTTATGAGTATCAGGATGATTATTGTTTCTGCTCAGTAAAGGCCAAAGGATACTGTGTTTCAAGGGGAGGAAAAGGTGCTCAGGCACCTCTTATTAGAGTCTCTTCTAGCCCAGCAAAAAGCCTTGAAGATTCCCCTGAAATTCCTGAACAAACAGTGCCCATACTTTGGTGAGGGCTTGTTACACACAAACTATTTGGATGATTTAAAATACAAGTATATAGAAATGTAACAGAAAAATGTAACAGCAAGCGACAGAAAACATGATCCCTCAGGTGCCGTAGCTGGAGGCTTAGTGACAGATGATGCTACAAAATGGCTTCAAGATGGGATATTTACAAAATTGCTTTATGAGAATTTTACACTGCTAATCACAGGGCGCTAATAATAAGTCTTCCTTTATTAATTGAAATCTAAGAACTAGCTCACATTTTCAGACATTGTTAAAGCATGTTAGAAACTTCTAATATTCGTTTTCCATTTCCAATCCTGACTTCCTATCTGACAGTTTCAGGATTGCCTTAGCCCTTCTGAATATACTAGACACAGCACTCATCATTTGATTAATTCTAATAATTTTTAGCCACTATTACTTTTTAAAATATATTGGTATTGCAGATTAAATATTATTTATAGCTTTAATTTGTGTCCTGTTTGGATTGTATAATCACAGGGCTAACTTGGCTATCATTATTATCATATTGTTTTATACTGCTCCTAAAATTAAAATCCATTCTTGTCTTTAAATGTTTTATTGTACTTGTCTTTCTTGTTTTGCATTGCATAGTCCGTGATTAATTCTGTTAGCCAAGTGCATATGGCCTGCTTGGCTATCATCCATTATCTCCATCACTGTTGCTCAAAATGAGTACTTTATTATTACCTTTTTCATCTTTCCAATTACCAGATGTGCTTTTGCATTCCCATACTTTTCTTACTCGACTGAGAACTACATTTAGAGTAGAAGTCCCAGCTCACTAGTCATTGAAGATTAAATTAATTTTCCCTGGATAAATACAGAATATCTGAGGGTCAGTTCCAGTGTTAAAGAAGTAGGTAACTTTTTTGAAAAACAGAATCCAGAATGGCTACTTGTCTCTCTAGAAAGAAAGCTTCATTTATTGTCAAAAATTTGGTAATTTGGTAGAGGATCAGATTTAGATAGATAAAAGGAAAATTTCCTCTGCAAATCCTGTAACTACATTTGATTCAAATATCTTTCTGAAGTCTCGGAAGTCTTATCTAAGGCAGACCAGCTGTGCAGGATGGGCTCTACCACGCTGTTTGCATGGATACAACTGTGTCTGGGCCCCCCAGTGTT
>JANHGB010054873.1:0-15599 GCA_026283785.1 Coracopsis vasa
CCTGCCATGGGCAGGGACACCTCACACTAAACCATGTCACCCAAGGCTCTGTCCAACCTGGCCTTGAACACTGCCAGTGGTGGAGCATTCACAACTTCCTTGGGCATCTTCAAGGATTTTTTTCCTTGAATATTCAAAATGGATTCTCTTGTTTTCTTGCATCCTTAAAAGCAGGGCTCAGGTTTTACAACCATATAAGTATGAAACCAAGTTCATATAACCATATTTCATTCCCATTTCCAAAGCAGTGAAGGCCCAGCAGCTTTCCCTGACCTCACAGGGATCCATGTGCTCAGCACTTTTGAGAATCAGGTCACGGAGAGCCCATTTCAGCAAAGTACTCAACCACAGTTTTCACTGCATTGAGATACTCATGTAAGCACACTGTTAAATGCTCTCGTGAGTGGGATTGTACATAAACATGAGAAATGCAGTGTTTAAAAGGCTGCAGATTGAGCTGGACTCTGTATACTGCTACTGTAGTGGAAGGAATTACTCCCTGAGCACACATCTTTGAGGCTGCTGCTTTGCAGAGCTACCTGCAGAGCTGGCTGGGAGGTGCCTCCAGCCAAAACAAGCAAAGTTAGTTCAGGTGGTTTGAAATGGGGCAAGGAGCTCTCCTTCCAGCAACTCCGTCAACAGATGTGAGCAAGCACACAAAGACCCCAGGGCAGGATGGAGAAGTGTTCTCCCCTGCAGCACTGCTGGGTCTGTGTCTTTCTCTTCATAGCTGAAAGACCTCAATTTGCTCGTAGCTCCCTTAGGCTCCTTCCAAAATCCTAGCTTAAAGACAAATATGTTTCTTTTTCCAGAAAAGGACTGAAAATAACCTCCCTAAGGGAGCAATAGATGTCCTTTTCATCTCAAAAGATAACAACTTTTTGGTATAAGCAAACAGACATTATTTTTACGACACAATGCATTTCTTACAATGCAAGCTGTGCTGAAGACAGCTTAAAATTAAAGAACATGCAACAAATTAAAAGAGTATTTGAAATTACCACTAGGTAATGATTAAATATTGATATTAAAATGCAATGGACCTGTACAAAGAAAATGCAACTGGACACATATATTTTTATATATTATGTTATCAGTTATTATCCCTTTTCCTGACATTGTAAAAAATCATAGGGCTTATATCATTTCACATAATAAAAGTAAGCAGCAGCAGATCTCTTATTCCTGACATCTCTTTAACCATTCAGGCAAAAAGAGAGGAGCTTCTGCTATCAAAAAATGAAGAAAGAAATTCTGGGTAGGAGCACAGGTTTTGCCTTTCTGTTTTGCCATTCTGAGCATTCATAACAATGAACAGTCAAAAAATACTTCAGGAGTGCTACCAGCAGACATGTTTTCAACTATATTTTTTGAACAGATACAGGTAAACAATTTAAAACTACAGCCTAGGATTTACACTCCTAAAAAACATATTAGTGAGTATAATAGTCATAATGCTTGAAATAAAAATGCTCTGTTGGAAGAAAAAGTATCACCTGCTCTGGAAACCATATATCTGTATTTGCTTGTACACATCACTACAATCTGACTCTCTTTATATTTCATTGTGAAAATCTGTAAATAAGCTCATTTCCCTAAGGAAGGGTACATGTACACAGAAAGAAGAGGCATCTGTATTTTAAGGCAGCACAGGTATGATTCCCTTTTTGCAAAACATACCAAAACTCTGTTACCAAAGATAATACAGAGGCCCTAATGAGAGTCATCTTAATCATGGGGTTTTGTTTGGACAGAAATAAGGACATAGCTTAGAGCTTTAAAATGACTTAAAATGAAAGAGGAGCTGAAATTTAGATGTCCTCATTGAAAAAGTACTTCCAAAGCATCTGTTTAGTCTTTAAAGTCATCACCCAGTTTGCACACTGGGTAAGAATCTGGATTTAATAAAACCAAATTCATGCCTAAATTTCACCTGAGCAGTGTTTCCTATCGGTTTACACTTGGCTTTCAGCTATTTTTACTAAGAAATACTCAGCACAGGACCTTTGCAAAATTTAATCCTGCTAAATCTAAGCCCTATCATGCATTAAACTGCTAAAACTACAAGGTCAACCTCTTCTGCAGTCCAACCTCTAAGCAATTTGTTTACTGTGTTATATTTATGGGTATTTTTATGACAGCAGATTTATACACTAAAAATGATTTCTGCATCAGATCACCAAGAAGCCAACTGAAAAGTGATTAGGATATCTATTGCATTACGGTTTTCAAAATGGCAGGGAAAGTAGAAAGAAGAGCCAGCCCTCCTGATTTCTGCGTTCTGCATTTCTGCGTTCTGCATTTCTACCTTCAGACAGGATTTCTTAGTCGATGGGGAAAGACCACCTCCTTAGGAACATATTTTACACATATTTCCACCTATCTGATGACCATATTAAGTTTCTGCAAAGCTCTGATATTGCTAATGATATTTCTCTCAAATAATGCATAATCATGAGCCTATAAAACTTTAATTAAGATGCTTTATAGCCTTTTATAATTGTCACCAAAACCTATGCTGTAGGGTAAAGTGTACTTTTAATTTCTACTCGTTATGTTTACACTGTGCAAACAGATTCATTACAGTAACAGCTAGTTATTATTTCTTAGAAGACTATACAAATCTCCTGTTAGAAGTCTGCATAAAGCAAACAAATAATTATTTAAGTTTGCTTCCATTTTGTTTGGAAGCAGAAAAGCTAAACAAACTGTAACACAACTGTAAAAATTCCTACAGGGGTCAAACACTACAAAGCTAAAACCATACCTCTGCTGCTTTCCACATGTCAAGAATCAAGATGCTGAATGTATTTGCAAGAGCAAAAAGTTAAAATACCCAGAAGACAATTATACTCACTGCCTAGCTCAAACAGCATAATGTGTTTGGAGCCTGATCCAAAACACACTGAAATCATTGCAAGGTGCTCTTCCAATCTCAATGCCTCAAAAGTCTAGCTGCTATTAGTCCAGGCAAATCTCGGAGCAAGCTTCTCTCCTCACTGATGCATGGACATCATTGTGAGCAGGACTGCTGTAAATTGGTCATACTCAGATGAAATGGCATTCAAATTTTTTATGCAAGTCAGAAAGGCAGGAGGGTTGAATCCAGGACTCCCTTTATCACTGTGGAATGGGATTTCTTAATTGCATTGAAGACAGGATAGGATGGGCAGGACAGATGTAACAGGGTATTAAAGCTCCAAGAACTGGGAGGGAAGAAGGGCTGACATCCTCACCAGAGCCTGTGAGGGCTCTCTGCTGGCCTGCCAGCTCTGTGGGTCAGACAAGTGGTCCCAAAGGCATTCTTCCACACTTACGCTTTCAGCCAGGTCTTAGAACCTGTCCTACAGTGAAATGTGCGGCACCTTTCTTGCCTCACAAAATAACCATGGGAAGGATTTCAACAGACACATCCCCCTTTCAGAGAAATTTTTAAAATGCAACCCAGAAGAAACAGACAAAGATCAGCTTATCAAGCGACTGGAAAAACACAAGGGCTAGCAGTGCAAAAGTCCCCTGGCGTGGCCCAGAGAGGGCTCACATTCTCTGCTCCTCTGTCCCTTGTGAAACGAGCAGGACTCCCACTGCTGCAGTGCACCGCATCTGCCAGTCTGATAGCAGGTAGTAGCTCCACTCCCAGTCCCGACATAATCCTGACCTGGCCTTAGCTACTCCTCCAACAGCAAACTCTCCTAGAAAGGAAACCAAGCCAAAGTTGGGTTTGGCAAGACAGAGGTGCAAATCTGATTTTCCTTCATGGAGTAAATTATAGATCCTGCAAATTCATGCAGCTGGAAGCTGACAGCTTCAGATGAGAGGAATTTATCATTATTATTTTAGTATGAGAGCAGCTCACTGATTGCAGCTTGACAACTTGAGTTAATTAGTTGATGAAGGGTCTGATGCACACTGGCTGGCTTCACATCTGTTGGACGATGACACAATCAGCAGAATAAAGTCCATACTTAAAAGGTCTTTGGTCTTTTTAATCCTAAACTAAAAATCACAAAATCCATATAGCAAAACCTGCAGATCAGAGTAATTACACAAGAGGTTCCCCTTTCTTGGCCCCCGGGACAGCCTGGTCTCTGCTGCTTATTGAAGCTCATAAACAGACAGACACGACTTCAAAAGCATCCTCTTTTCTTCCTACAGTCCCAGTGGTTCTCAATAATAAGATAATTGGTTTGAACTCAACCTGGCAATGTTCCCCTATGGCTGCTTTGCCCAGCAGGGAAATACCAACTTGCAGGTTTTCCTCTGCTCCTGCCAAACAGCAGGATTTACCCACATTGTCAAAAAGATTATGTCAAGATCATCTGATCCCCCGATCAGATCAATGTGCAGAGCCTCTTGCATCCAAGTTTGCAAAATGGTAAGGTTCTCACTAAACAGTCAGCTAAAATAGTATGTGAAACCATAAAGTCCCATGTTCCTGAGAAGTGGTGGAGAAACACAGATCGTAGGAAAGCTGTCTGGGAAGCGATCTACATGGGACTGGAACACTGAAAGCCACTAAGCATTGAGGGACAGGGGAAGAACATTGCCTCCTGGGAACAAGAACAGGCCATTGCTGGTAGACTGGGAGCCTTGCATCAGTGGGAGCTACTGTAGCTATTCAGCCAGACCTCTGCCTGGCTCCACCTGTAATCAATAGCATAGCTATCAATCTCTCTGTGGCCCTATTTCTTAGCACACAGAAAAGCATTTTTTTCCTCTACCTTTCATATCCACATTTTGCACCTTTCAGGGCACAGCCTGCTTCCAAGTCCCTTTTTTACTTATCACTTAGGAAGACAAACTGCACTTCTAGGAGCTCTCTTAAATCAAAAGCAAAAAAGGAAACTCCAAGGGTCACCAGGATGTCTGAAATGTTGTAAATCAGAGGTTGCTGGAGAGCAATCAAGAGAAAGGGGGTCACTTCCTTTAGATGAAGACAATGAAATTTCAAGACAAGCAGCTCTTGTCACTTGAAGCGACGAGCAGAGTGTATAACTCTGCACTCATCTCACCTCAGCCTCCTGAGCTATGAAAGGGGCTGCAGAGAAAGGCACACAGCTATGGGCACAGCAGCCAATATTTAGTAAGAGATGTGCATGACATACAGAAATGGCTGAGTAGAAGACACTACAAGGCTTTACTAGTTTAATTCTGGCATGTTTTGATCTTGTTTTATTCATCCACACAATGACTCTGTTGATAGAGTCTGCATTCCTGTATCCGAAACATTCTGGTCCTGAATCCCTGCTTATCTACACTTCTTGAAATACCATAAAAGCAGATGAATATTTTTTTGTGTGTATAGTACTGTTTCCTCTCAGTTTGAGAACAGTTTAAAGAATTGGCTTCAACAACTTTGCTGTGATTGAAGTTTATTTTTTGACCATGCTGAGCTCTGACAGAAGAGAGGCTCCAGTGAGAGCCATGCTTTATTCTGTCTCCACTAGGATGCTATTAAAAATCTTGGGATGAATCAGGACAGCACAGGCGCTGCACACCGAGTTTAAAAGCAAAACGTTCTACTGCAATAATGTTTGAGCAGTTAGGGCACCTCAAAGACGATTTTTTGTTATTATGCTCTAAACAAAAAACCACTTTCCATGTTGACATTAATTTCTATAACACAGCTTTCAAAACAAAACAACCCCAAAATTCAATAGACTGCACCCAGGATGGCAATGGCTCAAAATTAGAAGCAGCATGTTGGCATTTTTCCCAGAAAAAGAAATATATACTTGTATGTATATGTACAGGTACTTTTTATTTTTCACAAGATCAATGCAGCTCTGGGGGTTATTCCCACCTCACTCAGCCAGAGGCAGGGACAGGCTGGTATTTGCAGTGCATGAAAACTTAGGCATGAGAAGAAGCTTGTTTACGTGACCAACTGTTTGTGAGCATCAGAAGTAGTGAGCAGCATGGCGCTCTTAAATCTATGATGCTGAAGCCTTATCCTTCCTATCCAAGACAGAGACCTTAGCTTGAGGGCTGCTTGTCTCATCTCAGTGCTTCCAGGACAGAATTATTAGGCTACAATAAGCAAGCTCCTAACAGCAAGTTGATGAGACTAAAGGAATCCCCTTGGTCATCCCCAGCCAGTTGTGAACAAATCCCTGCACTAGCAGCAAGGTTAGCTAGATTTTTCTGTAGCAGCAGGTTACAGAAGCTCCTTATTTTAAATCCTCCACCAAGCCTATTGCGATGATGTCTGCAGCTCTCTTTGAACCAGCAAGAAGTGCGAGTCAATTCTTGCAGTAACAGGGCAGAAGAGATGCAGTTCCACACATACCCTTACACACTCCTGAAGAGGCATCTGAACGCTGTCCAAAAATTAATTACATGGCGTGACAAGCTCTGACAATTAGCTAACTAGACTGCTTGATGGCTAGGATTTTAAATAAGGATCTTTCAAGGGAGAAGCTCTGCAACAGGCAGTGCAACTGTCATAACAGCCTGAGCTGTCAGGAAAGCACAGCACCAATGAGACAGCCCTACAGGCTTCACAACTGCAACTGCAAAGGGAAGAAAAGATCCTGGGGGAAAAGGACCTACTTAACTAGACCTGTACCTCACATTCATCATCAGGCCATCCCCCCTTGCAGGGGGGCTGGAACAGAGGAAGACTTGGGTCTTCTCCAGACTACAGTTGGCCCTCATGAAGCAGTAGGGGAAGCCAGCACCACCATCTGCTCTCACTGGGGCTGGAAGAGGCACTCTGTCACACCACATCAGGCAGGGGTCACAGGCATGCATGCAAACACAACCAGTCCTGTCCAGTGTGACAGCAGGCCCAGCAGCCTCGACACCAGCTAGGCTCAAAAATGCACTGCTTCCAGAATCCCCTGCATATTTACTCTGAAGGCTGCTACTCCTCCACCTCATCACTGAAGGGGAATTTTGGCAAAGGGCTTTTGCTGCCACACACCACTTGTGCAGACTTCTCTGATGGCTCTTGAAAATCAGTGTTTCACTCACACAGCTCTTGCCTCTTTTGGGTAAAAAACCAATGCTCCCACTTTTGCAGTTTTCTGCCTTTGCATGCAAAGGGAAGGGATGAAGCAGCGAGGATTTCAGGAGAGTAAATAACCACAGTGACTTGACAGCAAGTAAATCAGCACTTTGTAGTGTTCATGGCAACAGCTTCTGGCATCGCAGGAGAAGAAACAATTCATTACACAACAAATAAACTATGATCTTGCATTTACAAGGCAGCCTTTCAATGCAGCCAATTCCTGTATATGTAATGGTGACTAAAAGTCTTATGTTACCACTTACAGATCACCTATGAGATGACTGGGTTTTATTAGTATATCCTTTTTTATGAAAAAGGATCAAGGAATGTATTAAATAGGGAAGATGGGTTTCAGTAGAAGATGGGAGCCTGTTTCCCTCCTATACATGTGAAAATCTTAAGTCTCTTCATGCTCCTTCATCATCAGGTTGAGGGAGGTGATTCCCCTCCTCTACTCTGCTTTCATGAGATAGCACCTGCAGTTCTGCATTCAGCTCTAGGGCCCACAACACAAGAGGGATGTGGACCTGTTGGAGTGAGGCCAGAGAAGGCCATGAAGATGCTCCAAGGGCTGGAGCACCTCCTGTATGGAGATCGGCTGAGAGAGTTGGGTTGTTCAGCCTGGAGAAAACTTCAGGGAAGACCTTATAGCCTTCCAGTGCCTAAAGGTGCCTACAAGAAAACTGGACTTTTACAAGGGCATGTAGTGATACAACAAAGGTGAATAGCTTTAAACTGAAAGAGAGTAGATTAGTTACAAGGAAGTTCTTTTTTTCTTGAGGGTGGTGAGACAATGGAACAGGTTGTCCAAAAAAGTTGTCTGCCCCAACCCTGGCAGTGCTCAAGGCCAGGCTGGATGGGGCTTGGAGCAACCTGGCCTAGTGGAAGGTGTCTACGTCCATGGCAAGGTGGTTGGAACTAGGTGAATTTTAAGGTCAATTCCAACCCAAAGCATTTCATGATAGACAAAGCGTTTTATGATAGGTAATGGGTTCAAACTTAAACAGAGGAAATTTAGGTTACATATAAGGAAGAAGTTCTTTACTGTGAGGGTGGTGAGGCACTGGAACGGGTTGCCCAAAGAAGTTGTGAATGCTCCATCCCTGGCAGTGTTCAAGGCCAGGTTGGACAGAGTCTTGGGTGACATGGTCTGGTGTGAGGCATCCCTGCCCATGGACAGGTCACATGTCATGGTCACAGCCTAAGCTGTGACCTGCCAGCTCAACTTTCTTCTCTAGAATCAAGGATCAAATCTCTACCTAGATAGATGCACTGAAGCACTGTTCACTTAAACTAGATCTGCTTTTAACATTACATGCTAATTAACCATTGGGTTTTGATACAAATCCCTCAGAGGCTCATGCTCCTCAGTCATGAATCAGATATATAAGCAAGATTCTCAGCCTGCAAAATAACTACAAGGAAATCAAAAGCATTGGATGGGTTTACACCAATTGAGAGCCCAGACAACAATCTTCAAACTGCAGAGGCTTCTGCTCAGGCAAAGTGCCACCACTGAAGTATTTCTCCCCCATGTATGTGCTGCCTTTTTTATTTCTGCTAGAAAATATCTGCAGCAGCATTTCTGAACTGTGCCCTAGGATTTGTTTACTTTTCCCCTTTTCTTTGAGTAGGGGCTCTGTTTTCCTGATTCAGTTGAGCTATGCATGCCAAGGCTCGACAATATAATTTATCCTGCTATGGCACAGGTGAGATGCCCTTCCCTCAAGCTGTCACCAGCCTTGCTGGAGAATCAGCTGCCAGCTGGGCCTCAGCATCTATGGAGGAACCTCACATGTCACCATGTTAGACTCCCTCTGGCTCCTCCATCTGGGAGCACGGCTGGCTCCTTTCTCTTTCAAGGCAAGCAGCCAGTAAGGGCCAGAAGTCACGTCACACTGTTGTTTGCTACCTGCCAATCCATATACACAAGCCAGCTTAATTTAAGAATCTGGCTTTTAGATTTATTTTTGCTTCCAGGCAAAGGAGTACCAGGACACTGCTGCTGAATACATGTTTTGTTATAGTCTCCCATTGCTGCTGAATGCCATAGTTTATTCTGTATCAGGGTGTTCATCATAGCCCTGTTTTTGTTTTTCAATGTGTTTTTGGAAGATGCATGGTCTGACTATACTGTGCAGTACTGCACGGAAATTTCCTTAAAGCAGATTAGAAGATACACAGAGGCAGAGTGGCTCCCTGGGGTAGGGACCCACGCAGCCATGGCAATGAGAAAGCTCTTGGGATTTATCAGCTCAGCTAGTATTTATTACAGAATTCAAATGTTCTCTTCCTTCTTCCTGTGTGGGCCGATCCAGCACCCACAGAAGTCAGTGGGAGATCTACCTACGGGTCTGAAGAGCACAGAGGCAAACTTCTGAGAAACTTTTTAATTTAGAGAACAATTTAAAGCCATCACCCTGTAGATGTGAAATAGCTAAATGAGACATCTGCAGCTACTTCACTGACAGCTGCCCTTCTACACTGAGCCTGTACAGTTCAAACAACTTGATATGCCTCCTGATGTGCTGAATGAGAGCATTAGATCCATCCGTTTCCTAGAAGAAGGGAAGGAAAGATGGGAGTCAGTCTGCTTCACAGATAAAATGACAAGAAGGACTAAGACTTTGCCCTGAAAATTAAGTAGGCTTTCAGACAGAGTTTCCGGTCCACCTCTGACACAGACCTCCATGTTGAGTCGCTGATTCAATCCCTGTGCTTCAATTTTGCTCTCCAGCCATTTTTTTTATACCATCTCTCACCAGCTTATTGAGGTTTCTAGGTATCTGTGCAACACTACTGGTGACAGACATGCTCTATGATAGTCATAATAACAGCGTAATGATAAGGACAAGGTACCCAACACAAACCTGAAATCTGACTGTTCGCATAAGGAACATGAACTCATCAAAGCATAACATACGCTAAGATACTTTTTTTTTTCCTGGTACCTAGTGGACACCAAGAAAGACCTTTTCTGAGCAAAAGGTTAACTTTATTTACTGTTAATTATCAGTATAACAACAACTAGCCTTTACTAAAATGTTTTTTGCATTTACTAGAAGAGCATTTACATGTGGCCAGTGATTCCAATGTTATCCACTCTGTGCTGAATCATTACACTGCCTGGGTGAAAACTCACTTCAACCAGAACACGTATTACAACCTATGTATTGATTTGATTCCTCCAAGACACGTCTGCAAATGGAAATGGAGGTCTGCCACATTTCTAGTAACCTTGACATTGTTCTAAAGTACTTCACAAACAGCCACCACTCAGTACAAGCAAGGGAAGGCAACACAGAAATGGAGAAATACAATATGGACTGGTGGTGGTAGTGAAAAGGCGTGAGACACACTGTCATCACATAGGGAGTATTTAAGCTTTGCTTACAGAAATCATTTCTCACATACCAAAAGAAGCTGCTAGCCACTCAGTCAGAGCCAGGAATTTTGTCAGATTTGGGCATGCAGTACTGAACAGCTTTGCATTTCCAAAACATACAGCTTTTCTATAGTGGTAACCACTGCATTCCCATCATGCTGATGCAAAACTACAGCATTGGACTCACTTGTCCAAGGTCTGAGTAAATTGCTCCCTTCTTCTGTGCTTCTTTCAAAGCAAAGAGCCCATGTCCTGCTCTGCCTTCCCTCTCCCCACAGCCCCTCTCTCAAATTATTCAAGCATGTTTGCAAGACGGGAACAAGTTACTTTTCAGCCACAATGAAAAGCCCCCACAAAGGAAGAGCACACTTTTTACAGCTAATAGATATGTATACTGAAAAGATGCAACCAAACACCTTTAAAACCAACCATTCAACCATTCAAGTTTAGGGGTTCTGCAAGGTATTTCAGGTGAAGTCAATGAGTTCTTTTATAACGTGCATGTGGAAGCACAAAGCAATGTAGGAAGGTACTGCAGTACAAGCTAACATTCACTAACAAGCTAGTGTTTTCAAAAGGTAAAGAAAAGCTCTGACATATGGATACAACAAAATAGAAGGACATGTCAGGTATGTTTTGTTAGTAGATGTTATAAGAAGTGAAGAATATATGAAATATATATCAATAAATGTACCCTTCAGCTCCTCTTTTTTTACTCTCTCTTTGCTACTGACACTTATATTATAAATCAATATCTTTCTGGCTCCCAGAAAGATCTTCTTCCAGCCACTTTATCAGGCCATGCTAAATAAATCATACTTGGCAGCATAACTCGTATCTTTCCACAAATGAGATTTAGAGGAACTAATCTCCAAACGTAGCTTCTTAGTACACGCAATAAAGCCACTCCTTATACTAAAATTCACATCTGTAATATTTCAGTATGCATGGTAGCAAACAAAGAAACCACAAACAGGTCCACTTAATGTATCTTTACATTGCTTAAAAAAAAGTTTCCTTAATTTTCATTAGCGTTTTTCCAAAGAGCTAAAAAAGCTGAAAGCATTAATAACCTCACAGTGCTGAAGCCATATATCGTACTGCAAGGGAGTGAAATGCACTTCAGTTGGTTTCACAAGCACACCCCATGTTTAGCAGTATATTCTGCCTTTCGAAAAAAACTAACAAAGGCTGATTTCTGCATGTGGGATGAAGCACAGCATGTAGAGTTCAGAGGTCTAAGTCCAACAACCACTTTTGCTACATGCTTTACTGAAGGCTTTATGCAAAATGCATTGAAATTTTCCTATGCGTATATGGGTTTAAGACCTAAGCTAGATCTGTTTCCATCTCTTCAGACCTCAGTCTGTAGATCTGAAACAGAAAAGGCCAAGCCAGTCTCAAGGTTCAATCCTGTCCTCATTTTTTAGATGCCTTGAGACTGTCTTTTAATTAAAAAAGTCTGGTGAAAGTCTCTGCTGCCAGAGCCTGAATCAAAGCTGATGGATAGGAATCACTTGATCCAAAGCCCCAGAACAGAAAAGCATTATTATTAAATGCTCTTATGCTTTAATATCTTTGCACATTTACTCAATGATTTAACAACAGCTCTCTCCAAATATATTGCTGGTGAGAGACCTGTTCTGTACTGCACTGTGTTACATACCCCATGCAACTAACAATAACACTGATCAACAGAAAATGCAACTGGATTTTTGGTCATGAATACAAAGAATCAGTAGTTGTTCTTTTTTTATTGTTCCTACATGTGCAATTTTCTCAGTACTCAAGACAGAGCACTGAGCTAAAATGGTCACTGCTGAGAGCCTTGTGCCAATGATATTAGGATAGAGGAGGTGTAATTAATATCTAAACAGGGCAATTCTTATGCAGGAATCAGGCTTTACTTGAGATTGCTGATTTACACATAGCAAACACTGAAAAGAAAACAGAGAATACACTGTTTGCTCACTTCTTTTCTTCTGGCCTTTTATCCACTCACACCCAAATACGGCACCCTGATAGAAGCCAGAGCTTTCGGGATCAATACTTATCCTAATCTGGAAATAGCTCAGATACATATTTTATTGATGATATTCCATATGCCAACTAAAAAAACAAAAAAACCACAACCAAATATTAAACCCAGAAAGTTTGCCTTCACCATAAGCCTGTACCAACAGAGAAGCCACCGGCACTGCAGAACATCAGCCGCACACAGAAATTGCGCAGGGGCTCTGATCTGTTGGAAGATAAATGAGCAGAGAGGACAAGTTTCCGAATGCCCTCTGCTGGCACCTGTCAGTATTACTGAGAGTTTCACCCTGCTCCTAACGAGCCTTTCAGAAAACTAATTTTAATGATACCCTGGGTTTACATTCACCCTAATAATTTTACCTTCTTCCAGCCTTGCTTTAATGGCCAAGTTTGCTTAGTTTCAACCAACAACAGAAACTGAAGTGCTGCAGTTCTCCTTGTAAACAACATGGGTAGGTTTGCCATTTAGATGGAGAATATGTCAGAAAAAATTATCAAATCCTCTTCTAGGGTTCATCTCCTTCATTATTTTGACCAGCTGCTTTTCAGGAAGCTACTGTGAAGTTTTTCTTACCTTCCCACTGAGTACAAGGGCTGCAGGAACCCAGCCATCCTCCTGTTGCAGGATCCAGGAAAGAGCTGCTTGGCTCGGCTTTTATCCCCAGCAATGTGCTGGCTCACAACACACAGCACAGCCATCACAGTGACAGCCATCACAGTGAGTGCCATAGCACAGTCACGACCACACAGCCACAGCTGCCCCTCCCCAGGTGCACCAGACCTCCCACACTGGATGCAGCACAGGGATACAGCTGTAACAGTTGCACAAAGTGCTAGACATTTTTGGAATTATTTTCTCCATTTTGCTCAAAATTACCTGGATCTAGTAGATTTCCAAGCATGATGGAATGACCATCTTATTTCCAACATTGCCCTTAACCATCCACTAGGAATTTGAAAAAGTCATTAGGAACTGGTGGGGAAGAAAGCCATGTTACAGTTCCTTGATATTCTGTGAATTACTCTTCCTTTACCATAACCTTTCAGTTACATGAGGACATTGTCTCTGATGATACTTTAAAGTTATGTTTCAATTCCATGTTAACAACTACACAGTTGTATCAGAAGAGACCAACAATAATAGAGATCAGGAATACATATCCTGGAGAATCAATGACTTCTTGAAAGAGATGATTATGTTTTTGCACAGCAGAGCTTTCTCACAGGTATAGCTGTTGAAGACACAGGCCTGACAAAGCAACCTATTTTCCATGAAGCACTCTAAGGGAGGAAAGCATTTCAAGCATGGTTGATAACAAGGGCTGCTGTGAGAAGAGAAGGAACACTCCTGCCTCTCACAGTGTTCACAAAAAAGGACCACGTAATAAAACACCACTGGCTAAAAATGTCAAAACCTCCTTCACGAAGAAATGGTCATTGCACTCATGAACTGACGAGGACAGACATGGCACTGCTCTGGTTTAGGATAAAGAATAAGCAACTACACCCTGTGGTTCAGGGTCCTTTTGTTGGCAGCGTGCTCCTCTCAGCTCCCTTCATTGACACATCAAAGGACTTCAGGACAATGCTTTATTAGGGATACATTTTTGCTTTCAGGCAGGAATAAATTTTGATCAGTCTCTGCCCATTAGCTTCACCTTGCTTTCTCTACTCCTTGCAGGTAAATAGGGGCAGAGCTCCAGCTCTCTCCTATCCAACAGTGAACTTCAGTAATGACATTTCTGCCATCTACTACTTAGACAGGAAAACAGGCACTTCCTTGGTGTTGTACATCTGAAGTTTAATACTACAGCATTTATTATGTTTAAGAAATCTTTGATGAACCTATAAAAAGTCCAGCTTAAGTTAACCCAGCAAGGAGGATTCTAAAGTAAAGGTTGGTCCCATGCTTACCAACATGGATACAACCTTAAAATCCCTGCTTGCGTAACGTGTTATGACAGGAGTGATTATCCTGATGACAGATCACCTCAACCTGCTACTGCTTCAGGACCAGGAACTGACTGTATCTTTACAGATTCTGATTTCTATTATTGCAGTTGGTGGCCCCATGGATTGCCCTTGTTTAAACAGGGAATGCTGTTTAAACTAAAAAAAAAAAAAAAAAACAAACAAAAAACCAAAAAAACCCCACCAAAACCAAACTAAAAACCACCTCAGGCCATCCATGAAAAGCTGTTTCAGCCTAGCGTTTATTGTTACTGGTCTGGAATAGATACAGTGGCTACTGGGCTACCTTTTTGATTTGCACTAGTTTGGCATCTGTATGGATGACATTTTAATTTTATCATCCTTTGCCATATTTACATATAAGTGCTTTTTGGATTGGGTAGGGAAATCTGATCTAGAGATCTGCGGGGTACCTGCTTCCAGAGGTGAAATCAACTTGACCTTCACATTCTGGTCAAACAGGACCCATAATCTTTAGCACAACACTAGAAAGACGTTTGTCTTTTTTGGCATAGAAAATGCCAGGATGCAAGGGATGGTAGGAGAAGAGCTGGCACTTAAACATAACAGCAGCAACATGCCTTCGTTTTGACACAAAATGCATTCCAGTTCAGTAAATATACCAGTGGTAAAGAAGAATAACAATATCCTCTAAAAAAGCCTGCAAAATAGTGTTTTCTACTCAAAGACAAGGTTGCTGCATTGTCAGGTCTTCCTTCCACCATGGTGATACCTGGAGCTTTCCAAGCTTTACATCTCTGAAAGCAACACAGGCAGAGGCCCTAGAAAAAAGACTGAACCAAGAACTGGAGCATTGAAAACTAATTTCAAAAGAAGATTTCAAACCAAATACTTCAGAAAACATTTGTGTAAAGACACCTCATTCAAAAGCTGCTTCTAAAGCAGCATCATGGTATTCTCTTGCTTACGCTTTTCATGGAATTTCAAATCAAATAACCTGAATTTGCAAAAAAAGAATATCTTATTCCCCAAATCCTGTAAATTCACTGTGGTTTCATTATTATTGATATGTGGGAGTCCCAAAACTCCAGCTGGGTTCTTCCCTTCTTGGTAAGAGATTTCAAGGCACTTGCACAGAAATAGTAGATCAGAATGTAAGAACTAAATACAACAAGTTCTATCAACATACAGCTCATTCCTCTAGTTCCATTTCTTCTGCAGTGAAAACAAAAG
>JANHGB010054873.1:15699-26172 GCA_026283785.1 Coracopsis vasa
GAAGAGTTCAGACCAAAGCCTGCAGAAAACATTTGCTTAAAGCCTTCTCATCCAAAAGCTTGTTCTAAAGCAGCACCATGGTATTCTCCTGCTGATGCTCTTCATGGAATTTCAAATCAAATAGCCTCAATTTGCAAGAAAGAATAACTTACTCCCCAAATCCTGTAAATTCACTGTGGGAGTCACAAAACTCCAGCTGGGTTCTTTTCTTCTTGCTAAAGTTTTCAAGGCACTTGCACAGAAGTAGCAGACTAGAATTTAGGAAGTAAACACAGAAATGAACCACAAGTTGTACCAAAATACAGCTCACTCCTCTAGTTCCATTTGTTCTGCAGTGATAACAAAAGGGGGGGAAAAAACTCCAATAAAACCTGACACTCAGGTTTAAAGATGTATCTTCAGGACATTTTTACATACTCTGAAAAACAGGCTCTGGTCAGTTGTCTCACATCAGGGTCAAAATATTGAGAGGCACTTGTCAGATATTTCCTGATACTGACCTTCGCAGAATGATTAGTAGTGCCTGGAAAATAAAGATGCTAAAATACTTTATAAGAAGATAACAGTTATTCTGGATATTACAAGTATTTACTAAGCCTGGGGTTAAAAATAAAGAAACACAGAAAATTCTGAGAAAAGGAGCATCAGAGAATAATACTAATCTCTTGAAAACAAAGTTCAAAAACCAAAAATACAGTTAAGACAATTTAAACATGTAACACCATCTTCTTCTATTCTGTATAATTTACCACAGTAATTTATGTTTCAGCCAATTGGATGGAAAATGGCTTTGTGGAGAAGGACCTGGGGTTCCAGTGGCCAACAAATTAAATATAACTCAGCAGTTGCCCTCAAGGATGAAGATGAGCTGTGTACTAGGCTGTCTTAAAAGAAAGGAAGCCAGAAGATCAATGGAAGTGATTAGCTTGCTCCACTCAACACTTGCAAACTGTGCCTGCAGTAGCGGGGCCAGTTCAGGGTTCTCCGATACAAAATGGACACTGATACACTGGAGCAAGAGTAATGGAGGGGCACCAGGATGATTAAGAAGCTGAAGCAAGTGATAAATGAAAGGCTGGGAACTGGGCTTGAGCAGTCTTAACAGAGGGCTAAGGGATGGTATTGCGGGCTTCAACTACGTAAAGGGGAGGTATACAGAAGATGAAACCAAAGTCTCTCCAGAGCTGCATAGTATTAGGAGGAGATCAAATGGCTGCAATTTGTAATAAGGGAAAAATCTCACTAGATATTGGAGGGAGGGGGAAAGGAGGAATTGGAACAGGGGCTCTGAGGCAGGATGTAAAACACTACAAGAATCACAGTGTTTTGAAAGAAGAATGTAAAAGACAACAGTCTCCCTAAGAAACAGAAGATTGACCTACTGTGTCTCAGACTGCATTCCAAACATGAAATGAGGAATACATTTTTACAGAGAGAAGTCACCTGACAGACAACAAGAGATACTCTGGCAGACCTAAGCAGAAGGGGAAAAGAATACAGAGACATTTTACAAAAATTCATGGAAATGTGGTTACAAATTATAAGTGGCTTGTCACAGAAGGGACATAGAGAGTTTAAGTATGGCCACACAGGCACAGGCTATTTACACAGTTATGTTAAAAAGAAGATATATGGTGGAAAAGCTGAAGTCCCAGAATGCAGGATGAGGGGTCAGGCCCAAAGGACTATCAATCACATCACAAATGGATGTACTTTAGTTGACCTGAAATGTATATGAAGTACAAACTGTCAAAGTTAGAAGCATTGTGAGCTGATAACTCTGCAAAAGTATGACCTATAAATAGCAGAGAAGTAATACCACCATAGATCAGAGAAAGCTGTAGAGAAGAAGAGTGTACAAGTATCACAGGATTTTTCAGTCATTTCCACTCCTGAAGCATCTGTAAAAGACCAGACACAGTGATCATAAGAAATGGAAAGTAGAGAATGTTTCATCACAAACTCTTCTCTTTCACTTGATGAGAATAAAGTGATTCAAAACGTAAGAGAAGGCTGTTAGATGCAACTGACTGGGGGCCTAAAATTCACAATGACAATTGCTTACAAAGCACTGAAATCTTCTGGGGAAATATCACAGTAGCACAATACAAATTGGTGTATTATTTGACCTCAAGTCCTCAAAAAAGCACTACGGACCAGGCAGTCTCTAAAATACTTTAGAAGGCATTTAAGGTCCCTGATGCTCATCCTTCAAGTAGCAACTATGTCTTCCTTTGTCTCACTCCTAGACTCTGGAGGATAAAATAAAAACCACTTGTGTCCAGATTCTATGTAGGTTCTTCACTGGTATAACCCAACAAGCTTTAAAATGGAGATTATTATCATTATTGCCATCTGACAGATAAAGGCACTGAAGCACAAATAAGGAAAGATTAGTCATCAGAGCAGTGAGAAAGATAGGAATGTATCTCTGCAGCATTTCTCCTGTATAAAGTCAACAGACATTTGATTGTTCATCACTTTGTCGTGAGTCTAGAGCCACGACGAACACAGACTCAACACAGTTCAACAACAGCTTACCTTTTTGGCTTGCATTTATATTTCATCCAGTGCATACTGATACATCCCACACGACTAGGCTCTTCTCTCTACTGCTGCACTAATATTGAAAAGCTTCATAGCAGATAAACTCCTTATTTTTAGTATTTTTCCTGTAAGACAGGAACTGCTTCCACCAACAGGATGCTCAACTCCCATTAATCCATAGACAGAACTTGAATATCTCTCTTGATTTGGCTTAGACTCCCATCAATGGAAGGAAGAGGAGGAGAATGTATATAGTTAAGTTACTGGTGACTAGCAGGAATTACTAGCAGGAAATGCTTTGATGGCAGCAGAGAATAATAGAAAATAGCTTAAGCAAACACTATCATTGTAACAAGCAGGAGGCAGTTTTACATACCTGTGAGCTTATCTTTTAATTGCCTTGAAAGCTGAGGCTTGCAGTCAGAAAAGTGATTGCAATAAAGATTGTCTTGTTCACAGTATAAGCACCCACTGCATCCTCACTGATTAAACAATGTAAATCAAGGGAAATGTATGCCTTTCGGAAACAGATGCTAAGTATCAGTTTACAGAGTCTAGAGAATTCAAGCCCAAAAAGGCAAAAAGAAAGGAATTTGGTACTGTTTCTGACCTCTGGTGTTAAGTAAGGAAGCAAATTTGCCAGGCACAGGCTAAATACTGTGCATTTGCTGCCTGTTAATACTTGGTGCTCCTTCCATTTGAGAAGCCAGAGTCCTAGGATCTCCACTAAAGCATGTTCCAAAGTATAATGCGACTGGCTACAATTTAGAGCCACTACTGATCTAAATAACCATGTAGCATAAGTAACATGCCTTGTTCCAGTCTCACCCTTGCAGCAGACATTTCTGATGGGAGGGTTTGCAGCCATTTACCCCCCACCAGTACTCCCAACAAGGAACAAAGTTTTCTGGGAGGGCGCTTCAGCTGGACAACATGCTCCCATTCCTGAGCAAGGACACATCAAGTGTTTTCAAATTCATCAGAAATAGTTTGCTTTCTCCTAGATAACTTTCTATCTCCTTTTCTGTGCAGCTACTTTGAGTCTATTACTATAAAGGCACCAGACTGACAGCTCAGACTTGCATATTTCACAGTGCTATCATTGTACCAAGGCAGTTCCCTCACCCCACCAGCACTAAGAGACACCAGCTAAGAGGAAACTATTGGTCCTACCACCTAACTCAGCTCTGTAGTGACTTCCATTCAAAGTCCTACTATCCTTTGTGTTTACAACCCATACAAGTACAGGCAATCATCTACTACCATGGCTCCTACTCAATGATCTGTCTGTTAAATTGCCTTCAACTTGGTTTATCAAAATCCTTGTCAGTACAGTAAGCTACATCCAGTCTGATACAGCCGCTGGCATACCTGCTAAGCCTGACACCCACAAAGCTTGATTATATTGGAGCATTTCATGAGGTGAACACCTGATTCACTACAACCAGCTAGAAGCCACTAAATTCATTTCACATCCCCGAAGACACATCAAATCCAACATCTGATTTGCAGTGGCTTCAAAGCAGCTGAAGTAAAAGACTCTATTTCATTATAAGCTGCCTAAACCCATGGATTTCCATCTCCAGCTACACAGCCTTTACTTTGAACTTCACAAACAGATTAAGGTTATTGTCAAAACAATAGGACAATGTCACCCTGGATAAGCTCAACAGTGACACACGGGAGAGCAGACAGCAGCAAGTTACTAAAGGACTATTTTTCACAAGGGTGAAATGAAAACTATTCACTAGGTGAAACTATTTTTCGCAAGGGTGAAAATGCTTCATTTCTTTATGCTAAGAACCCAGGTGGTCTGGGATGTCATTTGACAAATTTGGTTAGACACTAACCAAACAGATAGCATTAAAACTACCTCAGTGTCTGCTTCAGTGAAACACAACAGCACACTGCAAAAGCCAGCCAGCGCAGCTCAGAGCGGTCACCATTACTGCTGCATATTAAAGCATGCCAAATAGAGCCAGTGCCTTATAAGAGGATCTGTCTGTTTTTCTGTATTTGTTTTTGTGCCAAAATAGAAAGTTACTGGCCAGAACAGATTATAACAAGGAAGACTGTGACTGCCTTTGACCCTTGCTCTGTGCTTGGGCTACCATCTCCTATGTGACATTTTTGTGTGCATAATCTGGCCCTTGTGCATCTGCTGTGGTTGCACAGGATTCTGCTGTGACAGACACATGGAAATTATCATTCAGCAACAAATGGCTAGAGAAAAACACAGTAGTAACAAAGCAAACCCCAATATTAGGTTGCCAAAGCATGAAAAGGTACAGAAGCAAGATCAGCTTTGACACAGCATACTCAATTAGCAATTTCATCCCCTCTATATGCCTGGTATGTGCATAAAAATAAAACATTTATGAACACGATGCCTTCCTGAAGTTCAGCACCAGCAAGACTTCAGAGTGCACAGAGAGATTTCCACCCAGGTTTGGCCATCGGAAAGATGCAGCCAGCAGCTGTGATGCTATAAACCTCTCTCCTTGTTGAACCCTGCTGCTGTCTATCATGCCTCATGCAGCCATCATAACCGCCTCACATTCCTCTGCATCCAGTTTTATCCCTTCACTTGCTGCTTGATACCTACACCAGACGGTGAAGGAAGAGTCGCTTCTTCATAACATCAGAGCAGCTAACTCATATCTTAAATTGAAACACTGGGGAAAACATTGCTTTCGCAAGCTCACTTAAGATGGCCAACAAACAATAAGTTGTTTTCTGCTGCACTTACTGCTTAAAAAGTCCCAAACACATTAATATTATGGTAAATTCTTCTTATGACCCTTGCACCAAATAATCAATTCAGTGACTTCACAGATAGATACTCTGGCCAGAGAGAACAAATGCTTTAGGTGGATATACCCACATATGTGTGCATCACCTGTTATGTTTGCTACAGAAGACAGACAAGAAAGTAATTCAAGAAGTAACAGAGACATTAGCTCTGCTCTGTCATATTAAAATAAAACAATTTGGTGGTATGCAATGCCTGCAAATGTGTGCAAAGCTTGCAAGAGTATCCCTGTGTGGTAAAGTGCATCAAGATATCCTTTGCAGCTGTATTACTGAGTAAAATCCACAGGCATCTTGGTTCCCAGATATAATGAAGTCTTAATACGTGTTCAGGGCACAGTAATACACTTTCTTCCATACTAAGCCATATAGCAAGAATCTGCACTGAAAGTTATTCAGACAAAATCCTGTAAACACAAGCATTATTTGTGACCTGGATCTCAACCAATGATGCCCTCTGGGATTAGGAGTCACACTCAGACACAGTCAAAGCCATTAGCAGCAGCTAGGAAGGTGAGAAAAATTACAAGACAAACATCAAAATAGGAAAGATATATCATGGTTGTCAACAGAGAAAGCAGCCAAATTTCACAAAGAAATATCACTCTAAAGCAACGATGTTTGTATTTCTTTTGGGGTGGGGGCTCAGGGGTTGGGAGTGATGGGACTAGACTGGCAGAACTACCTGAAGTGGCAGGGAAACTCAGCAAACCATGGAGAATAGAGCACAAACAAGTCTCCCAGCCTGCAGAGCTGGTGATGGGAGAACTGGGGAAAAGGGAACAAAACCACTGCTGCTGGGAAGCCTGTTGGAGAGAGGTGAGAGGCAGCAGCTTAGCTTGGAGGTACAGAGCGAGGAGGAAGACCACAAAAGTTGTTAACAGGCCTGTAAGAGACCTGTTCACAGGTCTATGTCTCTGTAAGAGACAGAGGGAGATTGCGATGGAAGATTTCAGTCCTCTCTGCAGAAAGACAAACAAAACCACACTTGTACCAATGAACCACACCCACAAGCCTGATACCAAATTAGTTTAGCACATGGCTCTGTTAATTCTGCCCAAGTATTTTCTGTTTGATGACAGACTGAACTGCTGCTCACTGAACCAGGGTTATCTCCCCCATGCACTACCAGCCTGGCAATCAGAAGGGAACCTGGCAAACAGAACTAAGAACAAGGACAAAGTAATCTTCTCTCTGAGGCCTGCTGCCAAGTGACAGCACTTCCTGCCTGCCAGCAGCAACGCTTTCATTTCATTTTCACTTGGTACAAGAGCTCCTCTTCCCTGCAGGTAAGCATGTGTCACCTCAGGGGCAGCCCATCTGCTATCCTCACCACATGATGAACTCAGAGGGGGATGCAGGAGGGGAACAGCAGGAGTTAAGAAAATAGCCTTTTGGCTTGTCCCTGCCATCAGCACTCACTGACACACCCCCACACTTCAAGATCCAAGGCACCGGCTGGTCTGATAACATGCTCTCCCTACCTTGCTGCTCCAAGCATCCCTTCCACATTGTAAATAAGACCTAGCGCTAAATTCCAAGGAAACTAGAGCTCCTTGGTACTGTTGAGAGAGATTTTCCAGTTCATGCAAAGAGGTAGACCAAGTCAGACTCTGTAAGAGATCTGATGAAGCACAACCAGCTACCAGAATTGCTCCCAGGATCCCTGAAGAGCTGACATCGCAGTGGCTTGGCCAGTATGCTCCAAGCTCACTAACGACTGTGTTGTAAGATTACACTGCTGTCCACCCAGCCCCCAAACGTGGTTTATTCAGATACAGCTGTGTGATAACCTAGTGGTGTTTTCCTTTGGTGCTGCACTGTGAGCCACAGGAAAATATCTGCAAATAGTGCAGTAGTATGAAAAAGCCAAACAGCTGAAAGCACATAATAAACCATGTGTGAAATTTCACACAGGAGCTCACTGATACCTGTTCTGTGGGATTTGGGATTTTCCATGCTGATGTTAGAAGGACTCACTAGAGCTTGCCAGAGTCCTCACACCCATCCTGCCACAGGCTAAGGCCAAAACTATTCCTCAGTACTTAGGAAACTTGATGCTTTCCAGACAGTTGACACCTGAGTACCAACTAAATTTGTTTCCAGACTGGGTTACATTTTCAAGATACTGCACTAAGGAGCAGTATGTTTCTTTCTAACACTCATAACATTTTTAGTTCCTTTCCCACTTTTTTCCACAGCCTCTGGCTTCTTTTCAGCTTGTGGAGAAAAGGGAATCATGCACGTGTTCTCCTAAATCAGGTAGCCTAAGGCAGCATCCCACCTCAAAGTTGGTATCACAGATACTTATTTAATCCTCTCTGCAGTAGCTGTGTTACAGAGACCTCATCAACACTTGGTATGCATGCAAAAACAATTTGCTTGCTATATCATCCCCTCTGCCAAACCCCATTGCCAACTCTTTAAAAGGCAGTATTCTTCACAGCCACCCACAACATGTAGCGTAAGTTGAGAATTTTGCAAAACATTGTTTTTAACCTGGAAATTATACTGAATTTAAATTGTAGTTCTAAGTGGGTGCAGAACATTTGAGCAGCTGCTTTCTGCCCCTACCCTCATTCTGCACTTCTCCCTTCCCATACCCCCCAAACACCCCACCGGGGTGTTTTAGACTTTTTACTGGATATTCAGCACAGACAGAGGAATCAAAGTTTTACTCAAGCATTCAAACCACTGCAGGTAGGCACATTCAACAGCTTCAATAACCAAGCACTCTTGTGACAAAACCCACATATGCTATGGAAAAGCTGAAGTACTAATGCAACACAACCACCAAGGACTCTCCACAGAAGACCACCAACTATACTGTGCACCACAGGAGACACTAAATGGGGGAGAAAAAGGAAGGGTGTTACAGAAAGTTTCCCAAAAGCCCAGGGTCAATCCCTCTTTTCCATATGCGGGAGTGAATCTCACTGAACTGGTTCTTGAAACTACATTCTTCTTGAGCTATGTGAGTAGCACTTCTCAGCATTGATGTCCTGCATCAAAGCAGTCTCTCTTCCAGCTATTCCCTGGATCTTCAGAGAGGTGAGGTCATCTCCTGCTGTTAGCCAAAGGATCCAAAAGCTAAAGGTGAGCAAAAATTTGCAACCATTCAAAACAATCTGGGTGAATAAGCAATCTGGTGCTGAGCCCTGACAGCACAGTAACACCAGAGCAAAGTTCACTTTTTTTTCTTTCCGCTATGCATGTAGAAACAAAGTTGTTCTCATGTGACAAATACATGGGTGTTACATAGAAACGCTGTCACATAAAAAATGTATTTTCAGTTTCAGGCAAAAGCTGAACTGCTTCTCTGTGCTCATGTAACTACTCTGCGCTCATGCAACACTATGTTTCTAGAACTACAGCAGGGTCATAACATCATTTTATCTAGTCTAAACTTCATGCTGGGGATGCCTCCCCCATTTGGGGAGAGGTGGTATACAACTGGATTTTAAGAAGTTAGTTTTCCAAAGTAAAGTACTGAGCAGTGACACAACTCTCCCTCTTTAATGTCCACAAGAATTTTACTGCTAACTTCAGTTCAAAAGAGTTTGGACAACAAAGGGTGCACTTAAAAATTCCACCTGGAGAGATTTGTTACAGAAATATGAAGACTGCATAAATGCAGTCTGAACAGAAATGCACAGGTGCAAGCACCAGAACAAAGAGTTAAAAGAAGGGTCTGTATTGCTACCAAAGATCACACAAAGGCTGTGGAATTGCCACATCCACCACTCCTATCCTCCTTAGCCTATAAGGAAAACAGGCAATGGGTGGCAACCTGGCCTACGATTTAAGAAAGATGGAGTAAGAAAGGCTCTGCAGCACAGCACCACCCTGCAACCACTGCTGAATCATAAAAGGCACAAAAGATCTGTCCAAAACCATGCTTGTCGCATCAGGAAGAACCCCAGAGACTTAACGTCTGGCATCCTTTGCCCTCTACATCACACACAGATGATCCTTGCCGGGCCACTTGGACATACGCTTGGTGAGTGTTGGCACATGGGTAAAAGTATGCAGATGAATGAAATCTATGACAAAATGAGCATCATCAACCTTATTTAAAGGTTGGGGTTTTTTTTTAATAAATACTAGTTTTCCCTTCCATAAGATCTCCCACTAAATTTTGTTGATTTCCTTATACACCCAGAAGAAGATGAGCCCATTTAAGTTTCCTTCACAAATTAAAACTCTTCTGCTTGTCCACCCTGTATTCACAGCACCTCACCATTCTCTGCATTGCTCAGGCCAGAGACCCTTCGTAGGTTATCCTAGGTGGGAAACTTCTCCATCAAAAGCTGCTACAATACCTCATGTGAATTCCTGGGTTTTACAGCTTGGGTAGCAAGAATTGAACATTTTGTCCAAGAAGGTTAACAGGACAGACCATTGTATAATGATTAACAAACTATTTATACCAACACTCACCATACTACTACCATGGTTGAAACTTTAATGAAAGATTTTCTCCACTTAGGGGAAAAAGGAAATGCTTCTAAATCTTATGGTACTTTTAGACATCTTAAAGTAAATTTTCCACTTTATAAGAAGATTCTAGTGCCACCATGTATTTCCCATTCTTCAGTTACGAGAAAACAGAAATTACTGGACACTTCATGAGCCACATATATATACTACACAAAGGAGAGATGCTATAGTGCCAAACATTTTAGTGTCTGAGTTTGCTGCAGAAAATAGCTTAATAATTCGTACACGTTTAAAAAAAAAATAAAAACAAAATTTCCATTAAAAGTAAGAGCAGACATTGAGATTTGTATCTGCAATAGGCTGGCTGGAAGATACAACACATCCCCCAGTGCAGCCTCCACTAACAAACCCTGAGCACAGGAATTGTATCCAGCTTGTGTTGGAATGATACATTCCCTCCTCCCACTTCATTTTCTTGACAAAATTTGTTTCCCTGAGATGAAGGGAAGAAAGAAGCATGTGGCAGTGATGCACGCATTACTGGTTCTGTGATAAGCAAAGACTGCAAACCCACCATGCTGAATCCTGCCAAACATCGTGTTCCACATGATATTCGGGAACAGATATACGACGATGAGCAGGAACGAGGTCAAAAGAAACAGAAAACCTCCAGCC
>JANHGB010054874.1:5389-27148 GCA_026283785.1 Coracopsis vasa
TGTATTTCTGGCTGCTGTATGCGGAATGAGCTGTATCTGACAGCAGAAGTGGACTTTAAAAGGCAAAGTATAAATAACATATTTGGAATGTGCCCAAGGAGTTGAATCTTGCTTCCTCCTTTTTGTTAAGTGAAACTTCAAGTTTCACTTAACGGCTTGTGGCCACCAGCCTCCTGCTCTTCACTGAAACAGTAAGAGCTGCCCTTTGCCAAAATTCAAGTTGATGTTTTTGAGCTGAAGAAACAAAGTGAACTGGGAAGATGTACTACCTTGAAAACAGATCTCCTGCTGTGGATGCAGCAGCTCAGTAGGAGGCACTTGGTCCTGACTGTCCCCTGATGGCAGGGGTCATGGAGCCTCCCGTGAAGCCTGGGAGCTGTACATCCCAATGTGGAGGTCACTACAGGCCTGAAATACCAAATCTGATACAGTGAGTCAGCTCTGAAGCCATCACCCAGCACCTGGTGGTACTGCTGAGGGGCTCATTCAGATTAAAGAAATACATCATAAAGTAGTATGTGAAGTCAAAATACCTCCCTTCCCCCTTTACCCACCACACCAAAAAGAAAGGTTGGTGTTTGTGTTGCTGAGGCTGACTGTGGCAGATAAACGCGGTGTTGCACCATTGCTGTTGCTGTGCTTTCCTGAGGGCAAGCAGGAGTGCTGGCCTCTGTGTACTGGAGAAGGGATTTCTCACTTGAGGCTGTTTGGGGACAGTGCAACTTGTGAGCTGCATTTCAGAGACTATGAGCTCTGTTTAAGCACTTTTCTTGTACAGCAAGCTCCATTTGTTTGTAAGCCCAGTCTCTCCTTCTGCTATCTTAATGACCTCCTCAGTCCACATCTGGCTGCAGTTGCAAGCAGTGATGTCGCAAGGGTGTCCACAGAAGGTCACTAAACATGACCCTTGGTTATCAGGAAGAACTTATCTTGCCAGCTATTTTCAAGAGAAGAAATGTTGCAGAAGGCAAAGCTAAGTCAGTGAAGGTCCCCAGGTACTTTAAATGCCCCCAAATTCCTTGGCAAACAATGATCAAAAGGAAAAAATTCCGAAGCTGGAAAATTCAAACAGCAATTTTTCTTTTGTCTAAGTCTATTTATTTCTTATGCAACCATGAATTGCAAAATCGCTGTGCTATATCTCAGCCATATCTGCTCCCACACTTACAAACCACCAACTGGCAAATACGTAGAAAATGGAAAGTCTAGTGCTTCAGCAAATAAAGATGGTTGTGCATGTAAGGGCAGACTTATGGAATAGGAATACCTCTGACTGGACATTTGTACCATAAGGTTCTACTTTGTTCTATGTTAACAGTCTGGATTTGTGTGAAAGAAATACGTCTCAGGGCTACTGGGGAGAGGGAAGAAGGTTCTCCCTTAAAGTTACCCCAGACCAAAGAAATAAAGATATACAGGTCCACATCCAAACTCAGTTTTCTGGTGAGCATAAAACTCTGGAAACTTCATAAGTCTGATCACCATCTAATAAAAACTGTTAAGACACTAAAGTTGACTGGGCACAGAGGAGCTCTGGGGTAGCAGCAAGCAGATCCAAACTTGAAAGCTTGTTTATTGGTTCTCTCTTTCACGTGCTGATATCAGTGATGGCTGATACTTCAGAGTCAGATTTTAAGTTAGTATTTGTTAATAGGTAAGCTTACATGTTCAAATAACAAGACATTCTCGACAGTTATTAGCATGGCATGACTTAGGCAGTGTTAACATCACTTAAGGATGATCTCCTGTACTCTCTTTTGTGAAATTTTGTTTCAGAATATAAAGATGTTATCTATACTATTTCTTCTATTTTACCTTAATTCCTATTCCATCTTGGCTTAAGCTGATTTTCGTAAGATCGTGATTTGTCTTTTGTCTCTTTGGACAGCCTACAGCTGAACTAGCATTGGTCAGGCAAGATTATGCAATTTTACATATTGTCTTAGGGCTCTGAAAACTTGGTCATTCAGCACAAACATAAGCATTTCAGCTCCAAGAATCTGGAAGCTTTCTCATTTGTGAGGTGTTTTTATCCCTGCCTCAAAGCCACCACAGATTTAATATCACTGGGCATCTTCATTCAAGTGAGGAAAAACACTCGCAGTCATAGAAATCGAACAATATTCAGCTAGAGCCTCCTAATACTGCCATAATTATAATAAATTACATGATGTTTCTCACATTAACTCCCAAGTATCATAAATACTTCTAAAAGGAGAATCAAGTCCACAACTTTCTTCACACAATGTAATGACCAACCATAATCTTCACAAATTATTTAGATTTGCCATATAGTAATTTAAAAATTGAAAGTCAAAATGCACCATGTACTTGAGCAGCGTCTCACAAGCAGTCTGCAAGTAAAACTGTACTGGTCAGTGTCAGTCTGGTCCTGGCACGATGCATATGAGCATATACTTGTGGTGCTCCACTGACTTCAAAGCAGCTTTGTGCATGCCTCAACAGGTTATTTCATGGTCAGGCTTGAAAGCACTTGGCACCAATCAAGTGTGGTTGAATGAGGCTCAGAGGTAAAATAGCAAAAGGCACCAACTGTAGTTTATGGATCCAGTATCAGGTGAGCGCGTTCTTATGCCACAACCTGGGATGCCAAATTGCATATTTTGTCCAGCATGATCTGGAGTGAGTTTTACTAAGGTCATCTTTCCTGTTTCCATGCAGCTTTTCCTACTGTACTTCCTACTCATCTGTGCTTCTGGTCATCTTCTCTCAGCACCTTCACCTACCTCTCTTCCATTTTCCTGACGGCCCTTGGGTGTCAACTCTGACAAGCTGCTGGTGTGCCAGTGCTGTGAACTGCTCATCTGCAAAAGTTGACTTGTTTAATGTCTTCAGATCATCAGTAATCTCTTGAATTCACTATTGACATCTGTTCCGTTTCAGTGAAATTAATTTCATCATCTACAGTGACTACTCCCTGGCAAAGCTTTAAACCTTTGCTTTCTTCTTACTGTTTTCTTTCCTTTTGTCTATATTGCAGTTGACTGCTCTTTACTGCGTACCCTCTTTCTTGTTAGTCTCCTTCTTAACTTTTGTTTATTCTGTTTTAGAAATAACTTTTGTTATTTCTGTTTATTGTAACCATCTGTTATCTTGGACTTCTCTTTTAACATTTTGTTCTCTATTTGTACCTGTTTTCTCAGGCTTTCTTATTGGTACTGCCTGATGACTGTGCATCTGACCTCTCAGCCTGCTATGCAAGAAACGCAGCATCTGCTCATTCAAGTCTATGCCAATGCTGTATTTATTACCCCTCCAAACCACAAATTCTTTTCTCAAAACAAATGTTGTCAAAGGAGAAATGAGAGTGAATGGGGCAGTTGGTAGGAAAACCACATCCAAATGAACATATGCTATTTTGCAGCATGTTCCATGCATCATACAAATACTTTCTGGCATACGCACAAACTACCCAGGTCACACATGGCTCTGCTACCTTGTCTTCTGTCCAGCTGCCTTGCCTCTCCAGCCCCGCTGGCTGTTCTCCTTCCCCTAACGACAGTATTTGTGTTGACATTGCAATGGCAGTGCCTGGTAACGGGATCCCCTATTTACATGTACAGTGGTACGTGGCTCTTGCCCTGGCCTGGCTCTCCTGCTCCACGCGCTGGACCTCTGCAATTATTTATATAATTTATAAAGAGAGTCAAAACCTTGTTGGAAACAGGGTAAGGCCACTGTTGATTTGACTTTTGTTAAGTTAATACTATTCCCAAGTTTCTTTTCCCCAGTTAAAAAAACATTCACTCTACTAGTCTGGGTAGAATTCATGGGGATAATCAGCAATTACAAGCAGAATATGATTACTAACTCACTGCAGCATTCCTGGAACGTACTTCTTCCATTCCTGGATTGTTACATTGGCATTTCAATTATTAAAGTTGCATAATAACAAGCCATAAACTCCCCCTGGAGAACCTGAAACATTCTGACATTTCTATTAATGAAAACACTTCAAAAAGATTAAAAAAAAGTTTTAATGAAGTATCATCGTAGGAGCATGAGACAATGTGAATAGGTTAGCTACATGTCCACTCAATTTAGGAGAAAATTAGTTCAAATTCTTCACAGCATAGCTCTGCAATGTGTTTTTCCAGTCTTGCTCTTTAGCAGCACCACCACCCCCCTCCATGACTTGATTTGGACCAAAACTGATTACGGCGTCCCCATTATGGTGTTCCATCTCTGGCCCTTCCTTTCCTCCTCCGCAGAGCCTGAATTGTTGTGCTTGGCCACCTCTCACATGGGCTGAAAGGTGCAGAGGGCCAACCTCTCCTCCCTCTTCTGTGCTGGGAGAGGCATCTCCCTGTAGCCCGCAGCCTGATGGACCATGAGATGGTTATTTTTTCTACCTAAATTTAGGTTTATTGCAATCAGTTTTTCTGCAAATGCAGAAGCCGCTCCAGAAGAAAACAAACAAGTTCACTTGGTGATAGAGGACCTGGTCCAATACTGATTGAAGCCAAAGAAGTGTTTAAGTGTTGACTTAAGTGGAGGCTGGGTTAGAAGAGGAGGAGTGCCAGGGAGGCTGACATGGTGGAGGCTGTGTCTGTGGCCATGTGGCCTGGCAGCATCCAGCATCTCCATAACTGACGCTGGGGGGTTTAACCTACGTTTTAGGTAAAAGAGCAGTGGTTGTTCATATACACTATTGCGGTTTGCCAGAAAAGCTACTGAGCAAGACATGACACTTACTTCACCCTGAGATTTCTTGTCACACGCTGTCCCTGTAGGGTACACAGCAAAACATAATCCATTGGTAAAGACCTTGCTTTTGGGACACGGAGATTGTGAAATGGACTTGGTGATCTTAAAGGTCTTTTCCAATGTAGTTGATTCTATAATTCTGTGTCTCTTCTTCCTTCGGGACCTGGCTTATTTTTAAGTGTTTTCTGATCAGGTAGTTCCTTGTCTTGAACTTTCTGGACTACTTATCCATGCAGTGTTTTTAGCTTGTGTGCCTTCTGCTCTTCCCATGGGAAATGACTTAAGATTTACACTGGGGGCTGAAGGGGGAGATGAGCCAAAGTAATGCTGGACAACTTGGTGGGATGGTTACTGCTGTTCAGTGATGAAACACCCCTGAAGTGAGAAACCAGCTTCTCAGGAGAGACCAAAATGAGCCTGGTGCTCCTGCCTGCTGAGGGAGAACAACCCACCATACCTGGGTTCAACAGCATAGCAAAAAAGAAAAGGTTGGGAAGGTAATAAATGCTCCAGCCTAGAATCAGCTGAGGGATTTAGGCTGCCTGCTGCTGTGAGCCCATGGCAGCTGTGTGCTGCATTCTCTGGAGGGTTTTTGGCAAAAAGCCTCTCTCTCCTAATTGCACTGAGGAAAACCACCAACTGGAGCGTCAACTCAAGTATACATTAAAAAACAACAGATCAATTAGTGCAATATGGTTTATGTCAATTTATTCATTTCTATATGTATATCATAGAAATGACTTGATTTAGCACCTCAGAAAATATCTGAAGGTTTCAGATGTAAGAGTGTGACTTAATGTAATTTTTTACCAAAAAACTTAACCCTGTAAATGCTGAATGATCTGGGCTTGTGATTTTTCTTGCCACAGTTGTTTTGACCGGCATTCCATTTATAGATTTTCTTCTTTTAAATGCCTTCACAAAAGATAGATAGATCACTTTCCTTAAACTAAGGTACATATTTTGTGCATAGGACTCTTATCATCTCCAAGCACACCTCAGATACTGATAAATATCCTCTGAGGTATGTTAGTAGTATTTCAAATGGTATGAATGAGGAGTAAATGTTTGTTATTAACACCAGAGCACCCAGTGTCCCTCTAGCCGTGCATCAGTGCCTACTCAGTTGTCCACCTAGTCTAGCAACTCCTTCTCACAGTTGCTAACATTTATTAGAAGCTGGTGCTAAGGAATGATTGTGGAACAGCTTGTCCAGTGGGGAGGTTGTGTCTGTCTTTGGCAGTGATGCTGCAGTGGACGTTGAGGCTCACATATTGACATAAGGAGAATCATCCTATTTGTGTAAAAGCTCTCATACTGCTTAACATTAGTTTGCTTTTATTCTGTAAAATATATATAAAAATAATTTATAATTCAATTTTATGAACTCCAATTTCATTACACTTGTATTATGCAGAGGCTTGCACATACCTTTTTTTTTTGTAAACTGCACTCAGTTGTCTGTCCTCATGAAGTGCCTTATTCTTCCTGCCACAGTGCAAAGCCTCCCATCGTTCTCTGAAAATCACAGCTTTTGCATATAGAAATCAGATATCCAAATCCACACAGTAAAGATCAGCACGGGGTGTTCTTTATTTCTATACTACTGCTGCATTTTCCACTATGTGGTTTCTGCATACTCTAGTTCTAAATGCACATTGCAAAGACACTGTCATACAAGGTCATATGACAAGGTCATACAAGTCCATGGCTGGACAAGAAACAGGACCCACTTTCAGCATTTCAGACAACGTCCTTAAAAACTCTGGGACATGTTTTCTCTTTGTTAAACAGCTCATCCTTCAGCAAGATACTGTCACTTGCTAATCTTTGGTTTTAATAGCCTGCTTCTTCCTGCTGCCAATTGAATATGCACATCCCTACAAATAGGCACATCTCTGTCTATTACATCTGTATTATCTGAGGTCCTGTATTTGAGACTTATGTTCTTCTCAGCAGTGAAAAAGCTACATTATCTACCTATTAAAATAGCATTTAAATTTAATTTAAGAGAAGCAGATGTCACTTTCTGGTGGAGAGCAGTCTTTACACACAGAGCTCTTCTTTCGCACATGGGGCCCAATTTGGTTATATCATCCTTACCCTTGTGATATTCAGGATTCAGATGGGTGACATGGGACCACATCATGCTAAAGCCTTTAGGTGTGACAACCACCACTAGCATCTTATTCTCTGCCTTTCATAAAGCATTGAATACAGAAGTGGTTTAAGATGCTTGGCTGAAAGGTGCAGCTCTTTCCTCCAGGACAGCTGTTGTCACTTATTTTCTCTCCTCCTTTGTCATGTACCCAGTAACAAGGGTTAGTTAGGCAGCAGCTGCGATCTGACTGCACAGAAATGCCAGACCAAGGAAGATGATTGATTCTTACCTCTGCTGTTGTCCAAGGATGTTCCTGTTAAGCAAGGTGTAATGTAATAGGTTATAGCAGTAACTATTTGTAGGTGTAGCTACTTGTAAGTATATACTCCACAGTCTGTGCAGTTTATATGGAAGGTGCTCTTGTTTTCTTCTGTTATCATTTGTATTTCAGCTGCTGGTGCAAGCAGATCAATTTTGGTTCCTGATTATTTTATTTTATTTTATTTTATTTTATTTTATTTTATTTTATTTATTTTTGCTGTGTCACTGCACTGCTGTCTACTTCTCAGACATCGTGCCCAACTCATAGTTAATCCAGTGTCAGAGGAGAGCAGTGAGAATTACCAGCAAGGGAGACTTACAGCAAGGTACAGTTTGTGAATACTTGCAGGAAGGGAAGGAAATTCATCTTTTCTCACACTTCAGTCCAGCAAATCTCCTGAGTCAATTATTCATGCTGTTTCCCCCTGAACTGTGTTTGAAAAGGTGTAGCAACAGCACAGCCTTGCCTGAGAGTTACTTTCTTCCTGCAGCCTTTCACACACACTCCAATGGACAGCTTCTTAGGGAATGACCCTTATTTAATACTGCGTCCTCCGTTCATGCAGCTCAATATTTGGGACTGTGACACAAATCCAACAGAATAACCACCATAACAAATGTAGCTCCATTACTACCTGCCTGGTGTTCCTTCCTTTTGCTATTTTTCTATTCCCCTTAGAAGGAAAGCAAAGGATAAAGACCAGCTGGGAAGACTCTCATTCTTTCACATCATTTTTCTAATTAGCCTTTAGGCTCCTTCCAGAAGGCTCCATGGGGTTAAGCCTAATCAAAGGCTGGAGAAGCTATAGGAAAGCAGCGTGTCCGTTCAGAGAGTGTGCTTTCCTCCTGACACTGCTGGTACTTCCTTTCGAGCCCTTTTAAGTATCCTTTGAATCCCCTTTCAAGTATTATGGCTCTTTTAACCTCCCTATTTTCCTGCTACTATCAAGCAGCAAAAGAATAGGAAGTCTCAGCAGTTTCTTCAGAAGTTACAATACCAAGGGAGAAAGACTGAGAAGTAACAGGACTTACAGAGAATATCCTCCTTCAGCCCAAGGATGAAACATCTGCCTATTCAGCTTTAAAAGCAAACTCCAAAATGACAAGTCACTGGCAGATTCCATTTATTTAGATTAAAGCTGTATCTTTTGAAGTATATGTGTTCAGTGTAATGCCAGTGGTTTGTTATAGTTGGGTCATTTTGTAGACTTTAACTGGGTATTTTTGAGCAATAAGTCACCAGTAGGAAACAGCAATAAAATGGTAAAAATCTCTTATTTTGAAGAAAATACAGTAAGGTTAGGGCTCAGGAAGGGCACATAGAATTAAAGACACAAATCATATGTGGACATTAATAGTAATAGTATTAACTTCATAAGTATTTGTATGTAATTAGCCAGTATTGCTCAGCACAGTGAATATCTCTTAATGGAAATCAGCATAGATGGTCTTACAGAGCAACCAGAAAGGAGCAGGTACCATTAATTACTTTTTGAGAAGTCATTTGTATAAATAAGCCCATGTATGTCCTTCTGAGACCATTACCGTAACTTAGTGAGACTTTTTAATTGTGATGTGAAAAAGAGAGATTTAATGGCAATTTTAAAATATATTTTATTTAAGAAAAAAAAGCATACTGTGGAGCTTTATCCTCCCACAAAACCAACCAGAGCCAGTTCTCAATATTTACTGAAAGCAGAATATGATGGAACTGTGAGTCAAGGAGCACAACCTCTTTAAAAGCAGACACCACTTACCAGTCTTTAGCAGGGAAAAGGGTACCTTCTAAGCAAGAAGGTACTCAGTTTGGTGAAGAACCACCCAGAGATAGTTCTTACGCCAGTTCAGTCATGAATTCAGAAAGAAATCTTTCTTTTCTTTAAAACTAAAATAAAAACAAAAGTTAAGCTCAAAATAATGTCAATTCCTTTTGGTAGTAGAGGCTGGCTGTCCATTCCCTGATGTAGTCTTTTCTATACAAGCAATTTTCCTATTTGGTTTCCATCCCGCTTGTTTCATTTGTACTTTGTGACTTGGTAGGGACATGGTGTATGAGCAGAAGACTTTTTAATAGCAGTCATCTCTGACCTCCCACTTTTGTAGTACTCTCTATTTTCTGAATGTAAGAGGGCTAAGGAGAACTTCAAAACAAAGGAGAAGCAGCGTGCGCTATAGCTCTTTGCTGAAAATCGAGTTGGTTTTGCAACAGAGACGTGTGCTTAGGTAAGCTTTACCTAGAGGCTGTCATCTTTGTATCACTATGATCCTTATGAAATAACTTGCTGGCATTGTTTATTCATTAAATTAATTTTGTTGTTTCACCCTCTGAAAGTCTACAGCCCATGGGAAGGATGTGACATAAGGCTTTCCTCTTCCAGAGCTTTCATCTTCCCAGGACCACCACAGGCTCTTCTGCAGTAGGAGCCAAGTTTCCTTCAGCAGCAATAGCAATTCAGTTCCATATTTCCTTCAGTTTGCTGCATGCACATTTACATGCTGGTACTTAATTTCATTCTCCCTCCCTATAACCTCACTCCCAGCCTCGCTAGCCATTTTTGTTAGTTCAATTGTCTGGTGTTCAGTTAGTGCCCATCACTGTTTTGTACTGTTAGCTTTCTGCAGAAGCCCTTTCTGCAGGACTTCAAGGTGACAGCTTGCATAATACGCAGTTTTTATGCTTCTGAAGGACAGATTTGGTATTCCTACAGTTAAACTTTTAAGCGCAAGAATTCCCAAAAGAAATTCTGACTTTATTCTTACATAGCTTTGCTGTGCTTTTCCACAAAGGATATACGTGGTATGCTTTCCTGCTTTTCCTAGCTAAACATGAATCAGCAAAGCCACATATGCTTTCAATGCAGCAGAAAGTTGTTGACAATATTTTTCTTTTTTTTGTCCAAAAAAAAAAAGGGCCCAAACCCAAGCTTTGGCAGGCGCAGCGAGAGGGTTTTTTAAATTACCATTTTGGGGCATCCTGCCATCTTTCTCAATGTAAGCTGCCTTCCTGTTTATGCCCTTCACTCCCCCAGAACCTACAGTGGGGAAAAAAAAAGGCTAATTTCAAGCCTATGGGGAAAGGTGAGAGATTGAAAGTAGTTTTGTGGTAAGTACACACGTCCTGTTTAAAAATACATAATTTCTCCCAGCAATGCCTTTTCGGCTTGCTATGTTTCCAGAGAGCGTTAAGGGCTATGACAAGTTGGCATCACTGCTGTGGTATCGTAGCAACTCCAGCAAATCAAGACGGCACCCTCCAACAATGAATCATTCATTTAGAAACCATATCTCCTCATTCTTTTACTTGTGAAAGATTTATTCCTTTCAGGAGGGAAATTTATATCCACCATACGGATGTGAGCTGCATAATACCTCATGGAGCACAGTACAATAGCTTTGGAGGGATTGCTCAGGGCATTGCCTTCTGCCAAGGCAATAGTTTTAAAGAAGTCTGAAATAGGCAGCAGTGGTAGCTGTTTTGATAGCTGCCACTTCCCAAAGCTGCTCCCCTTCAACCTTTGCATTTTACCTGTCTCACTGAAGAGAATTAACATCACATCATTATATGCTTCGGTTTGGCTTCTGCTATTAAGGTAGCTGAATCATGTAGTGAGCCAGCAGCAGAAAGTAATGATACTGCCAAGTTAGTTATTAATGATCGGCCTCTAACAAGCATCTAAGCTATAAGCAGGGAACAAATAAGTAAGTCTTTTCTTACTAGGAAATCCCAGCTGAGCACATTGCTAAGAAACACATCGAAAGAGTCAGCTTAGGACACACTAAGCCAGATTTCCATTCAGACACTATCCGGTTAATGGAGTTAATAACAGCGTTGGAGCACGTGCCTCTTTTTCATTTGATGTGTAGATTGAAGGAGAGGACTTGTCTTAGGACAAGTAAGCCAGTTCAGTTAAATGCAAATGCAGAAGTGAAATGCCTTTGCACAATAAGAAACTATTCTAGCACTGGAATTCAGCCCTTCAGGGAAGTAATATGGTGAAGCAATTTGATTAATAAATGCAGGAATATGTCATACTTAGGCTTGTCGACAACAAAGTAAACAGTAAAAAATTGTTTGGGCATTCTCTGTAATCAAACCTTATTATATTTGGCATTTCCTAAAATGCTAATTCTTGAATTTTGAGATTTTACCAACAGTTCATCTTTCCAAAGTTGACAGCACTCCAGAATCAAAAATTGAAAGCATGCATTTCAAAGGATTTAAAAAATACAAACTTCAGGTTTTTAAGCTAATCAACAGATATTTTTATATCAGATACTGATTTTTTTACTTCTTGCTTCAGTGCTTCTAAAGCATTAGAACTGGTATGTTTTGGTTTTTTACTTTAACTCAGGTATGGCAAGCGTAAAGGTAATGCTGGTTGAAAGAATTTACTGGATTTGAGAGAGTGAGTGTAAGAAAACTTGGCAAAACCATTTCTTCCATGCATGGCTGAGCTTGTCAGTAAAAAACCCAAACACTGTATTTCCCCTTTCTCTGCCTCCAGCTTTCTTACCAGAGCTGCGCAGAAGAACGGTGATGAATGAATAAAAGGATAGTTCGAAACTTCAAACCTAGCAACTATTTGTGCTTTGTTTTGGCTATGCAGTGTTGGAGAAATAAAAGGAGCTCAATTGTTCATTGCTGCCTTCAGGGAGCATCAGGTTATCTGTTATACTTCACCACAGAATAGGACAGTAGACAAGTGACAGGCTTTTTTGAAACAGCAAGTGGAGATACCTTTCAAAGCTGTAGTGCTCCAGTTTGTTTGTTTGATTGATTTTTTTTAATCTGAGGGCATTCTGTTCCTATTTCAAGGTGAGAGAAATAGTAAATGCTGAAAAAGTCATGACTGGGGTTGGACCTACTAATCTGAAAAGAACTTCCTATACACACAAAACTATTCAGATACATCTCTGGTTATAGGATTATCACTGCCACAGATCCAAATTTCAGTCAGTACATTTTAGACCTTTGTTTATTTTGTCTCCTTTCCATCATCAGAAAAGACTAGGAACAGTATTTTCAATTATCATGTTGCCCTCATTTAAAAACAAATATGTGTAGTGATGCTAAGCACTGTTCAAATGCAGAGAAGGCACTCCCTATCCTCATAGGTCTGGTCCTTGAGGAGCAAGGAGATTAGAAGAAAACACTGTGGCATCTGTAAATAAGGCTGTGGTCTGGCTTCCAATTCCTTAGAGTTACATGGTGTATGTGCATTATTTTCTGTTGACCATAATGAAAAAAATGTTACTAGCTTTCTAGGGAATAGCTTGTATCCTGACTCTTCTTTGGCAAATAAGGGAGAGAGGTTTGAGAGGTTAACCTCTAACAGAAAGGCCTGTAAAGGTATGATTAGTCACTAGGGAAGGAGGCAAACCACCTCCTTTTCCATTTCATATCTGCTCAAATTGTTCAGTTGAGTTTCAGCCTTAGTTAAACAAAACTTCATAGCAGTGGTTTAAGCCCCACTGTTTGGTTTGGCTCCCAGATTAGGCCTTTGGAAGTGTTTTTAGAATCCATAATATAAGTCTGTTCGTGAGCTTTTACTTAAATGCAGATGGATTATTTTACTTAATTTTTTTTTGTTAAAATCACCCTTTGTCTCTTGGGGTTACAGTGCCACCTCTGAACAGAAGACAAGCAGCACTCAACTTCTCTAGCCAGAGGGGGAAGCATTTTCTTTCTGCAGAGCCCATGTGACTGCTCAGATCAGTGCATCATCTTCACTTAGAAGTGAATGGTCTTTTCTCTCTTTCAGATACCTTTTAAAACTATTTAGGCTTTAGGGAGTAGAATGGTAGGTTTTCATTCATCCTCCGCCAAATTGGCTGTATCAAAATTTCAGGTCTGGCATTTGAAGTCATGCCTGCCCTCGTGCCCTTGAAAAACTGAAGACACTCTTCATAGGCTAAATGAAATCTTAGTCTTTATGACCTTTTACTTGTTATAGAAGATTGTTTTTTTGGACTATGGCCTCTGGCCTTCATGTGTAGTATCAGATTTTTCCACTCGTGTGCTGTGAGTACTTAGTCATCAGGAAGTACACTGCCAGACAAATAATAGCTCTGCCTTTCCTGTTGTCACTTTTTAGTGCCATTCTTTGAACTATTCATCTGCTGATTAGTTTTTCAGCAATGAATGCAAGGGAATAAAGTTCATGATTCCCCAGTGAACTGCTCACCGCTCATCATATTTCTTCAAAGCATTGAAAAAATGGAGGAGGTAGATTCAGTTTTTAATTACTCAAAAGATGTCCAAGTTTGCTCCTTCTTCTTCCAGATATTTACAGGATGTTTATCCTCACTTTAGCAGTCATTTGCTCTCTTGGATATGCAGATGAATGCCACTCCCAGAGGGACAAAGTGAATAAACTTTGGTTCATTGACTGGCCTGTGGTAGGAAGAAAGAGAAAACTGTAAGAAACCTTTCCATCTGGGTCTATTTGGCAAGAAAGAAAAAGGAAAAAAAATACAAGAGTTGCTATCTTCAGGAATTCTGAAGGCCTTCTGCCTTGGAGCATATTAAATTTAGAAAACATATTAACGTACCGCAAAACCCACAGGGCAGATTTCAATTGACTCCACCTAGATTTTGGTGGCAAAACATCCTGGCCACATAAACCGATGGAGCATTTTGTGTGGAAAGGTTGGCTTCAGCAGTTATTACTCACAAGTCAAAACAGAAAGATTTATTTCATTTTCCATTTCAGTTCTCCTCCATTTTATAACCTCAGGAAGAGAGCTTTCTTCTTTTCAGTTTGTCCAAATGCAAACACCTATAGAAAGTAGAAGGCAGTGAAGAATCCTCCCTGAAGCTTTCCCCTGTTGCGTTCTTCGTATAGAAGCTTGTTTGAAAGGGTTTCTGAAGTCAGAGAGAATGCTTGGGATTCATCTCTGAAGCTTCTGCAGCTGCTCCAGAAAACAAATGCAGCCACTATTATTGCTAGGCATTTTGACTAAATTTGTCCCAGTATATACATTTTCTAAAAGTAATACTTTAGAGCAGGTAAATGTACTGGAAGGGGAATAAGGACACAGAACCTGTCCCACTTTTACTAAAATAAGCTTCACAGCCTACGCCCTTCCGAGCCTGAACACCTTATTGAATACAGAGTCCTCATGATGTTTACTTCTAAAAAGTACAACAAAAACCCTTAATCAAATTTCTCATTATCTTGGCTTGCAGCACACATGCAGTTATCTCCTTTATATCTTTTAATATATATTCATCTATTCTGTTTGTACATGTAGTCAAGTAAAAACAGTAATGCTGATAAAATATTAGTTTACCTGATGCTAAAGGAGATAACTTGGGGCAAGGCTAATAAATGCTGAAGCCAGAATGATTAAAGTTAAAAAAAAAGAGGTGATACCTGCGAGTATAACGGTGTTGAACAGTGCTGGCAGGTTGGTGCAACGTGAATGCAGTGTGGAGGGAAAGAGGAGCTGGGGCTGTGGTGATCAGGAGCACAGGAAAAGAGGGGCAATGTGGTTGTGACCCATCCCTCTCTTACAGGCTTTTTTTTGAAAGACTATAAATTTGTCCCGTTACTGGCTGGAAAGAAAGAGGAAACAGGGAGACAAAGAGGAAGCTGTAACCATAGCGCTGGGTAACCTGCAGCACAAGGCAGGACTACGAAAAAAAAACAGAACCCAGCAACCTCCCGCTATGTAGTACAGCTATTGCACACACATACTGTGCTCTCAGTAGCACTGAAACATGCTGCCTCAGAGACTGGCCCAGCTGTTTTGTGTTAGAAGACAACTGGAGAAGGAGGGGAAAACACCACTGGGATGGGACCTGGAGCATTTATGCCTGAGCCTTCTGCTGAAGTTGTCCTTCGGAGCATCCTCTGTAAAAGGATGCACAGCCCCCTTGCTTGACAGCAGGCTTTTGAGGGTGTTTTCTCATCCTCATGCTGCATGTTCTACTGAAAGAAGAGATGAAATGGGATGAGAGATTGAAGCAACAATAGTACCTGTGGAAATAATTGAAAAACAAGACACAAGCACCCACTCCTTTGGTTTTCCAGGTTACGTTTCCCTACCCTCAAGTGCACAAGTTATATATTGCTGAGAGGGATTATGCCACATATCTTTTTGCCCTAGTTACCTCTAAAGGAAAAAGAGGTTTCTGTTTTCAGTGGTTAGAGAGACACCTTCTAAACTACAGCCAAAACGTATCCGAGTCCTGTTTATACCCATTTGTTCTAATGCCAGCATCGTCTTCTGAATTGAATGGCTCTTCTTCCCTGTTTTTTCCGTCATGGTTATGTTGAAACAGAGCAGCCTCTCAGCCTTCCCTTTGCTATGGAAAACAAGCTCTTCTGGTTTCCTCTCACTTGATCAGGTTTCCCTGTACCCTCGGATCAGCTTTGTAACCTCGCACTGAACTGGGAATGCTCTGAAAGCCTCCTTGATCCGGAGCAGAGCTATTCCTGCTGGTATCTTAACAAGGCCTTAAACTGGCAAAAATAATTCTCAGTCTCTACCAGAACTGCCTCACCAGACCCATTCTCCAGTTGCATTTGCCTTTTTCCATGGCTGCATCGCCCTGCCGATCAGTCATTTGGCAGCATGTGTATACACCCAGCCTAGCTGTTGAGTTCCTGGCTCATAGCAGAAATTCTTGTTATTAGTCCCCAGTATTTGGCTTAGCCTTTTATACTTTTTTCATCCCGTTTTTATTACACGAGTTTCACAGTCATCTGTGCTGGTGGTGCTTACTAGATTTGCGTCCTTAGCATATGTAATCTGCATATTCATAGTCTTTGTCATGTGGTGAATAAAAATTAATGAAAATGCTAAAGAATATCAGCTTGACCTTTAGGAGCCCCACCAGTGAATTCCTTTGAGGCAGTTACGTCTCCTTTCGGCACTGCTGATTGCATTTCTCTTTGAGCCAGCCCTGTAAGCATTTCAGAGGTCCTCTTCTAATCCATGTAATTATTCAGTCTGATGAATCCTCTCCTATGTGATACCGTATCTGATGCTGTTACCTAATCAGATTGTACAAACGCCAGCATGACAAATTAATTAAACCCCCTGCAATTTCATGCACTGGTTCTTTCGAAGGTTTGAAGCGTAGCCTGTCTAGCTGTTGTTGTCTGGACCCTGCAGGAATCTCACGGAGTACAGCTTCAATCCTTAGCTTTGCCTGTTTTCAACATCGCTGTACAGTGGTGAGATATTCTTTTGATTTTTGAATTTATTATAACTTGAACCATTTCAAGTGATGATAAGAGGAGGAAGATGTTCTACTTCGTTGGCCATTTTCTGAAGTGTTCATCGCTACTTTTTCTCCCATGTAAGCACTGCTGGAAGATTTCCTCCCTTTTTTTTTTGTTTTTGTTTTCTCTGCTGCAATATGCAAGCTTGGTTGTTTACTTGATGTGGGCAAAGTATGTAACGTGCTCAGAATGCACTGGAGTACCAGTGCCAGCAGTACTCCCACAGACCTGTGCAAAGGCATCTGCAGTGGAATGGGATTTTTTGTGAGCTGAAACCAGCAGTCCTGCTTCCCACTGACTTGGTAGTGTTCCACCATGAGATCCACTGTCGCCTCCAATATAAAATGTGTGTGTACAGCCAAACAGGCTTGTCAAAAGAGCATTTGCGATAGGCATGCAGTGTTGATTCCCTCAGTTGACTTTACGGTCTCCTTTGTCATTACTGCTGTTGATAGAGATGCAGGGGTAGATACGTCTGCTGCAATGGAAAATGGGAAGATACTGAGTGTCTTTCAGAGCCATACTTGCAAGTATTTTATGGCCTGAAGTCTTCAAGTCTCTTCCTCTAAACCTAATAAACCTTTTCTCACGGCATCTTCCAAGCCTGTCCTCTCCCTCCATTCCACATCTACCAGCACAGGCATAACTGCCTGTATGTTTCCATAGGGTTTGCTGGCTCCCTGCTAACAAATTGTTTTCCTATCACAGGTTTCCTGGTGAGCAGGTGAGCTTGGTAAGCATGCTGAATTCACATAGCTGAGCATCCCAAAGAACTTGCTGACTTGTTCCTGAATCAATAAATCTTGGTCCAAATGTACAAAAATGTTAAGTAGCGAAGCATAAGGATGTAGACTGTATGTATGGCTTCAAAACAGAATATCCATTCTTTCACCAACCTAGATTTCACTTTCCTCTTTTAAAATCTATTTATTCCAAACTGATTTGTCCTGATGGGAAATCATAATCTCCTCTGGCATGACATAATGCTGGCACTGAAATAACTAACAAACAAATGTATGATGTTAACATCAAGTTCTTGAGGAGCAGGAAAGAGAAAAATGACTTCTAGTTAAAGACAAATTATTGAAATGCCCTTTAGTACCAATATGATGAAGATGTTTTTGTCTAGGTCTAGTGTAGGCTTGCTTTGCAGCTTATTAATCTGCTGTAGGCAGACAAACCAGCCTGGAATCAGAAAGTGGAAAGCCCCTTGTTGAAGGCTTCCAGAGTCATAGGGACACTGGCTTGATCACCAGCCACTGCACAGCCCCATGCTGTAGCTGTGGCACCATGGCTTGCTTCACAGTGTACAGACACATGGTACAAAGCCTTCTTGAGTTCATGGGTGCTTTAAGCCACTTTAGTTCTTCCGATCTCTGCAGAAGAATGGTAACCCAAATCTGAACCAGCATTTTAGAATTGAAATAAATAAATGGCATTTATACAATTATTTTATCATAGCACAAGGTAAACTGTGAAATACTCCAGGTAAACATTACTCTGAAATGTAAACTTGTTTGGAAGATTTTGTGAACAGCCCTTAAATGTCCAACGTAGGAATTGAGGACAGAAAGCAAAGGCTACTACGTAACTGAAATTTCAAGACTGTTTCATCTAACAGCTATAAAAGAAACATGTCCAAATCATGCAAAACAAGATGTGACTTTTGTGGTGATCACAGGTAGCATCGTCAATAGCTGTCTTTAAAATATAATTCCTTTGGAATTTTAAAAGCAATATTAAATTCAACAAAACCAAGCTTAGCATCACCACTTCATGTAGAACTGTAGTGTTCCTTCTTTCCATTGCTGATATACTTGCATCTGCTTAAGTTTGTGAGGCTGGACAAGATGAGAGGGGGAGGTCTCAGCAGTCATTACATCCTTCCATGTCTTCTGGTAAGACATCTGGGAAAGCAAAAGTACACAGGGAAAGTTACCCCTCAAGGCAAAAATATACTTTTTGAGTAGCACTGAGTTCAGAGACTACCAGATCAGGTCATACACCTTGCATAAATTAGCATTTTAAGTACATTTACTTGCCATTCATGAAACATGAGTTTGAAAAAAGAAGCTTATGCTTCAGGTTATTATCATACTACTGGTTGGAGCCCATCTCATTCCACATGGTCTAGTCTTAGTGTTTGCATTGCAAATCTCATTGCACAAACATGAAGAGTATAGCAGTCCATTTTGCCATAGCCATCTGGTATTTAGCAGAAAAATTTGGGGTTTACCTCTACTGACAGTACATCCATTGGTGCTGTAGATCTTTCTCAAGAAGCCTGAGAGTGGTGGGGAACACAGTTGTGCTAGCCCAAACGGGACTCGGGAGTTGATTCTCAAATTGGAGCTCAGATAAATGCCATGACTGGAGGAGGTTCAGCTATTACTTTTTGTCATATGCTGTTTGGATTTCAAAACAAGCATGCAACAGAGCTTCAGAGTAGAATTGCCTTTTAATTTTACAATGCCTTTAATTCAAGGCGCTTCAGTTATAAACCCCCGCCCAGTTTCAGGGAGAAAGGGTTTAATCCACTAGATACGACTGTGACAAGCATCTGCTTCCTCAAAGGCATCTTTATTAAAAGGAATCAAGATAGTCTCCTGGGAGAAGACGTCACGAAAGCTCTGTAATAAAAATAAATACCTTATTTTCCTTAAGCCCTTCTGATCAACAGCAGCAGCTTTGTTACTGGCTGCAAAAAGGAATTTACAGCATTTGAATGTGTAATTGAGTGGTTCTCTTTTGTTCAGAGTGAAATAAGTCATATAGCTAAGAAAAGAAATTAAATCCGTCACCCAGATTTTAGCTGTATTTGTTTAAGAGGTTGTTAATTGAGTTACAGAATTATTACAGCTCAGTTCTTACTCTAAGATTTTGGCACTCTTGCCTGGCCTTGACAAATTAGTCACCCCTGATAGCTTAAATCTGCAGACAGCAATGACAGCAATAGTCCTCCTCTGCTGTAGCCTCAACAAAGGATTTTCTACAATATCAAACACTAAAATGAAGTTGAAACATAAAGTCAGGTCTCCCAAAAAGACAAGAAGAAGTAGCAAGTTGCCTCACAGACAATGAAATATGCATAAAGAGATATATTTGCTCTACTTTGAAGTTTATGAAAATACAGTCCTTTTCCTATGTTTAAGGCAATCTGATCATACCCTATGGCAGGGCAAGAGGCAATTTGCAGTGCTTTTAAAGCTAGTTCAGTTATCTGTGACAAGATCTAAGAACAGTGGGAGCCCACCATGGTCTGGTTCGGCCAGCAAGCAGAGAAGAGGGTACATCCCTGCCCCATGCCTGAGCTGCCAGGGATGCAGCCAAGGATGGAGAGTGTGAGAGGAGGAAAGCATGGAAAAGGTCTAAAGCATCTGAGAGTGGACAGCAGTGAGAAGCTGTTTTCTGTGACACCATCTACTGCTCTGTGATCAAGTGCATGATCACCTAAAGAAAGCTGAATCTGTTGCTGTTAGATCAGCCCACAAGGGACAGATTCATTGGGTCTTGTATGTTACCTACTAGCAAGACGTGTAGAGGTGTATTTCCCTGGGGATTGGCTCCAGAGCTCTGGGGGTTAAGAGTCCTGCTGTATGCTGTCATCACGGTAGAGTAACCAATTTTCGGGAATTTTCTGCCTGCAGTAAATTTGGGGTGACCCAAGAGATCTTTTCAGATCATTTAACCTTCAGGTTATATTATCCAAGAGAGTTGTCATGACACCTGCTTTGACTTTGCTCTTATCACAGCCATAGTTTTGATTCTTTGAGACAAAGAGTTTCAAATAGATAGTTTGAAAAAGATACATACTATGCAGCATCATTAATGTCTTAAATACCTGGGATAGAGAACTATGCTTTTTACAGTTCTAGTAAGCTGGTTTTGACCATCTCTCTTTAGAATCACCATTCCCATATGGCAATGCTTTGGAGGACCATCACACAATCCCACTCCTACAGCTCTTAGACCACAGTTCCTAAGCTAGAGCACTTCTTGCATTCCAGCAGAATATAGCCTAGTTTTAGCTCCAGTTACACGTTTTCCTTTGAGACCTGTGACTAGTATGAGCAATGTTCTTAATGTGCCCTCCTCAGAGCAAACATACTAGATTATCAGCTGGAACATGGGCAGAGGGAGTAGCAATTAAAACTATCATCACATGGCATTATCTCAAAGAAATGTTCATTTTCTTTGTAAGCGTACCTTCCAGCTTTTGTTTTAAGACATCAACCACTGTTGCCCGCTTCAGAGTACTTCAGACCTTTGCTCTGCTCTACAAGGCATGTTCCAGAACCTCATTTCCCTGATGTTGGAAAGAATTTATTCATTAAGACCAGCATAGACTAATTTTTTCCTGACCTGCACCTGGAGACTCAGTAGTCTTTGTGCCTTCCTGGCACTTACTTCACAGAAGTATTCCACAGTTGCTGGGATATCCTCATTTCAGTTTTTCTACCACGCAAGTAAAAAAAGGAGAGTTCTGTCAGGACCACTGTGTGCTCTTGGCTTCATGCATACATCTGAGATTTTGTGTTCTAATATTACATGCCACCGCTACAAGAGCTTCAGCATTATATTTACCCCAAGATGGTTTGCCCATTGCAGTTCAAGCTGGTGGTCTGGTTTGGGAGCGCTTAATGCTTTTCCCTGACTGCCCTGGAAACCTGAACAAAGAAAGCCCAGCAGCCTCTTAGGGCTGAAGTTATACCAGTACTGGAATCCATGGAAATGTGATGATGAGCAGAGGATATTGTTTTCAGTAGAAAACCAGTGTTTCTAAATAAACAGATGAATGAGGATAGAATATGTTCGCAAAAAGGTTTGAAACCCTGTTGCTAAACCCTAAGGATGAAGCCATTAGAGTTGCTTGTGCTACACTTTTCTGAGGACTCCAAATACAGCATAAGCTATTTACACCCACAGTTTCAGAAACCAAAGCTCAGCTGAATTGTGTCCTTTGTTTCCTGCTTTATTGCTACACCATACCAGAGTCGTCAGTACGGTCAGACAGAAGGCAAGTAGTTTGGGTATATTATGATACAAAAATACCATGTTTGTGGTTTTGCACCCCTTGCAAGTTTTCAAGTTTTGTTAAGGGAAAATACAGCTAGTTACAGAGTCCATCAACTTAGAATCATAGAACAGTTAGGGTTGGAAAGGATCTTAAGATCATCTAGTTTCAACCTGGCTGCCGTGGGCAGGGACACCTCACACTAAGCCATGTCACCCAAGGCTCCGTCCAACCCAGCCTTGAACACCGCCAGGGATGGAGCATTCACAACTTCCTTGGGCAACGCATTCCAGTGCCTCACCACCCTTACAGTAAAGAATTTCTTCCTTATATCCAATCTAAACTTCCCCTGTTTAAGTTTT